>BCLF01000030.1:2249821-2269636 GCA_001602275.1 Zoysia japonica | reverse complement strand
GGTCCAGATCCCCCCGCTCCTGCCCTCGGCGCTCTCGCCCTGGAGCAGCGGCGCCAGCGACGCCGCAGACAGCACGACGGCCGTGTACGCGAACCACGTGAGCCCGGCGCCGTTGCCCGCCTGCGAGAGCAGCCCCACGCCGCGGGACGCCTCCACGGCGAGCGCCGACACGAAGCCCACCATCGCGAGCCGCCCGTTGATGCGCTCCGGGCCCGGGCCGCTGAACGCCAGCGCGTCCCAGAGCCCCGTCTTGGGCGAGGTGGTGGTGGTGGCGGTTGGCTCTTCCGCCGGCGTCGTGTCGACGTCCGGCTTCTTGTTGCTCTGGGCCCTGACGACCAGCGCGCGTCGGCGGCGAGGCGCCAGCTCGGGTAGCGAGGCCGGCACCGGAGACGACCGGGCGGCGAAGGTTCCGGCGCGCAGGCCGGCAGCGGCGACGAGGGAGCTGCTCATGGAGGCGGTCGCCATGGTTGCTGCCATTGTTGGATACTTGGAGTACTGGACGTGCGCGTACGACGGGTGAACTCGAGATCGAGTCGTGGGAAGAACAGGAAGTGTGTCGCTGTTTGGTGGCTGAGTACGCTGTTGCTCGATCAGTTGCTGCTGATGAATTGCTGTTGTTCTGCCATTAGGGTGGCGCCTTTATAGGGGTGGCTCCCGTGACCTCGGACGGGGAGGAGGAGGCCACGTCGGCCGGCTATCTACGGCCGTAAACCCGAATCCATTTGGCCGCAGGTGAGAGAGTAAAAGAGCTGCTCGAACACGCCTGCGACGTGGACGGAGCCGAGTTCACGGCGACCTGGGTGATTGCGTGTAACACTTCACATCACGAATAAAGAAGCAAAGTTGTCCAAATTCGAAATAATGGAGTCCGAGCTCAAAATTGCTAAAATAGTTCTAGTGACATTTCAAATTTCAAAGTTAAATTCAAATTTCAAAATGTAAGTTCAAACATTTTCAGTGAAATTTAGTGAAACAAAATTATATTATGGAAAGTATTGCAAAGACTTGAATTTTAGAAATTTTTAGAAATTTTTATTCAAAGTTTAAGAGGCACAAATGAATTATTTTTTTTAAATAGTTTTCTTTATTCAAAATTTTATAGAATAACATTTATTTCGATTTTGAACTTGGGTCCAAAATAAAAGTTGTTCCTTTTGAAGTTTTCTACGACCCTGCAAAATTTCATTTTTATCCGAGCTCGAGAACGGTGGTTTCCAAGCAAAATCAAAACGCTGCGCAGAAAATCACGAAAATCAGGAAATTGGAAAATCCCGTGGAGCCCACTTGCCAGCTGCTCTGTTTCTCTTTCTTCCTCCTTCCCTTTTCGTTCATTGCCAGCGCACGCCTCCAGGTGCTATTCGACGCGCCTCTTGCCGTTGCATGGACGCCACGAAGCCACGAACGTGTCCGACACCTGAACCCCGCGCGGACACGAGCCCCTCCCCGTGTCCACGGACCGGCGCCCCCATTCCTCATTTTCTAGCTCGTCCAGGAGGCTGCCGCGCCCCTTTTCCCTGGACGCCACCATCGAACGCCTCCTCGGCCACCACCTTGAGCAAGCAGCGACGCCACCTCGTCCTCCCTATTCGCCGGCCGCCCTTTTCTTTCCCTTCATCACGCGCGGAGCTCGACGGATTTTTGTTTTCCCCAAGTTTTGTACGCTCGACGCCGCCGGCCGCCATCCGACCGATTCCACTCAATGCCGGTGAGCTCCCTCCAATTTCTCTTTGGAACCACACTCCCCAGAACACGACGCACCTTATGCACTCAAGCTTCGACCGGTTCCCTTGACCTCGCGCAGGATCTTTGGGAGGAACTGTGGCCACTGCCGCCGGACCCCAGGACCTCGCCGACGGCAGCCATTTTCCGGACCTCCCCAATGCCTTCGTCACCGGTGCCGCCATTCTCCGCCGCATGGTGAAGCTGTAGGAGTGACCGCAGTCCTCTGTCGTCCTCAGTACCGAGCTCCGGTCGTCGCCGAACCACGCTCCGGCCGCCTCCTCGCCGACGGCCAACTTCTGGTGAGGCTCCCACCTCGTTGACCCCCTTGCTGTGATCCCCGCGCTGCACTAAGCGTTTAGCACTGGCCGGGCTGCCCCGCCCCTCGGCCACGTCGCCGCACCCTAGCCATGCGCGCCTGGGCCGTGCGCCCCTCTCGCGCAGGCCCGTGCGGCCTTTGCCACCAATGGGCCACAATGTAGCCGGCCCAACAAGGCTGGAAAGTTTATTATCTTACGAATTGATTTATTTAATAGTTCAGAAATGATTTCAATCTTCTAAAAATCATAGAAACTTCATTCTAACTCAGAAAAAAGTGAAATAAATTTTGTTAGAATCCTCTCAACTAGAACAATATTCTGAAGCTAACTATTTTTCATTTTATATATGAAATTAATTTAGATCATATAATAATTCATTAATGCATTATCATTATTCTTTGGCATGATAAAATCTTGAAAATTTTACTTTTCTTTTCTTTAGTCAAACTTTCTGTTTTAGAACAGTTCCATATTTTATTTTCTTTGAAATAATTTTTATAAATGATCTATCTTGCTTAAATTGTATTTAATCTATTATAAATTTATTTGATTTCAATAAATCTTGAAATTTTCTACTTTTTTGTTTCTTTAGTTAAATTTTATGTTTTAGAAAATTTTTGTATTTAATTTCATTCAAAATTATTTTAAAATGATTTATTGTGTTCACATGGTATTTAAATTCATTATAAATCTATTTGAATTCAATAAATTCTGAGATTTTCTCAAAAATTATTTTATGACCTTTCTGATTTTATGAACAACTTAAGTTACATTTTATATTTTCAAAAGCCATTTTAAAGAAGTATGATAACCAGATTTACTAGCCACTTTTCGAAAATAAAAAAACTATCATCGCATTCGATGTTAATTTAAGTTAAAAAAAAGCATTATCTAATACTTTGCATATCATTCAGTATAGGACCCGACCCATCCCAGAGAGCTTGAAGCTGTTCCTTTGGCAAAGAAAACTAACTATGAGCAAAGTCTAGGCAAGATCCGGTGCATTAACTTTGTTTTAAATTTTTATTTTATCACTATGTATTGTATAGCTAATGTACTGTGTATTAAGTTGTAGGAGTTGTTTGGAACCTTAGGATGCATGGTAGTGCCAATTACCCCTATTGAGTATATATTGGTATAGGTAACTCGATGTAGAGCTAGGCTATGAGTTTTAATAAACTGTAGAAGTCGAGTGAATGAAAAACCTCACTCGCGAGCTATATGTTTGATTTTATCTCATACTTAAATAAACCTGAGACTGGAGGACAGAGTATAGGAGGGTTTGAGAAGGCTGGGCCTTCGCGGTGGTAGCCTCGTCTGAGTCGGTTAAGGACCGATTTTAGTGTGGCCTTGTTGAGCAAGTTTGAACATAACGAATACATACTGCGAATATGGGACCCAGAAAACTGATGTAGCAAAACGCCGTAGTGGTTGGACGACCCCCACCTCTCTTTTGGCGACGGCGGAGAAGAGCCTTGTGTCTAACTATGGATATATCTTACGTGGTGGTCGTATGGAAGACTCTGTGCTCGAGAGAGATGTGCCTGTTCGGACCGGTCCTATGGGTTGAGCGAAAAGTGGTCATGTGCGACTTCCGAGAAGCGTGTACGTGTCGTATACTTCTGGTTTTTTAGCTGGTGTAAATCGATTATAATCGCTAGCTGTCACAGTAACGAGTACCACTTGTTCACTGCGTCATGTCGTAGTAACAACTGGACTAATAACAATAATAATATAATTTGTTTGCTTTGTTATAAGTAATTGTTTGGCAACCATGCTTGCTCTTGTTTATAGTGCAAATAAAATCTATATTTTCGTGAACTTAAATTAGCGCTAAAAGTTGAAAGTAAAGATTTACTGTTAGTGTTATGTTTTATGCAAATGTCCATTCCATGTGAGTCAGTCTCAACATATCCTTGGAGTCGGCTGGGAGCCCTGTTCGTCGCGTTGCTATTTGTGTGCTGCTAGAGAATACATCGTACGGGCTCGATGGTATTTTATGCAAGTCTTTAGAAGACCTTAATTCAGATTATCGCTTCCGCATTTTTAAAAATTTTGATTTATAAACTTAAGCAACAGTTGTAGTATATTTTATCGTGATTAGTTGTACTGTTAGTTCTCGTTTCAGCGAGTGACTCGATAAGATCCTGTGATTGATAAATCGTCTTTTCTGTGTAGCGGTATGTCACATTGCGTTTCGCCATCGTACATGATGGTAGCGTATGCCATTGGAAGCGGCCAAAAAAGCTACTAGAGGTTTGACCGGTTGATTGTCGGATAATGTACGGTGTTTCCTCTTCTCGTCGGCGGATCTTGGTTTGACGGGTGAAAGAACAGGACTAGGCGTGGGGTGGGACTTCTGGAACGAGCCTGGCCTGGACGCCGGCAGCTTTCCTGTTTGTTCTCCGGCGACCTCGTGTCCTCGTTGTGCCTCGGCGTCTGCGTATGGCGCCACGTCGTTGTTCACCAGCCAGGTACCGTGTCTGTGTGGCCCATCTAACTGTAGTTGGGCTTATCCATGGTCCATCCCGCAAAAGAAAGCCCAGCCAGCCATACCTATGCGGCCCTATCCATGATCCATCAATTACATGCAAAAGAAAGCCCAGCAAGCCATATCTGTGCGGCCCGTCTCGGCCCGGTCCAAACGAGTTCGCATCACTATGAGCCCACTCACTCACCCAGTCACGCTGCTCTGAGTCGGTTCAGCGCCGCCCCCACCGCCGCGGCGCCGCGCCATGGCGTCCACGTCCCCTGTCGCTCCGGTGGCCGGCGCGGCTCGCCGCCGCAGGCACACGATCTACCACGGCCACCGCCGCGCGTCGCCGCACCGCCCTACCGTCCGCGGCGGCCTCTTCGCGGACCTCCGCTCGACCGCCGCGCGACCCCACCCGTCATCGCGTTCAACGTTCGGCCCCTCCGACGCCCCCAACACCTTCCGCCTCGCGGACTGGGACCCACACTGCTCATCCGCCTCCTCATCGTCGTCGTCCCAGCCTTCGCCTTCCGCCTCTGCCTCCGCGCGCCGGCTCTCCCCGCTCGCGCGCTTCCTCCTCGACGCTCTCCGCCGATACCAGCGCTGGGGCCCGCCCGTCGTTGCCGAGCTCTCCAAGCTGCGCCGCGTGCCGCCCACCCTCGTCGCCGAGGTGCTCAGCGCGCAGCCTCCTCCACCGCCGCCACTTGCGCTCCCGTTCTTTCACTGGGCCGGCCGCCAGAAGGGCTTCCGCCACTGCTTCCCGGCCTTCCACGCCCTCGCCTCGCTGCTCTCCGCCGCGGGCCTCCCTGCCGCCGCCGACCAGCTCCCTGACCTCATGCGCGTGCACGGGAAGCCCGTCTCCCAGCCGCAGCTCACACTCCTCGTGAGGCTCCACACAGCCGCGCGACGCCCTCTCCGTGCACTCCACGTGCTCCGCCGCTTCCGCCACGAATTCGACGTTCAGCTCGAGGTCCACGCGTGCAACCGCGTCCTTAATGCGTTGGCTGCTGCCGGCCATGTTGATGACGTGGTCAAGCTGTTCGATGAAATGTCAGAGGCCGGAGTGCGGCCAATGCCGGTGACATTTGCCATCTTGGTGCGTGCACTGGCCGGTGCAGGAATGACAGAGAGGCTCCTGGAGATGATTTCGAGGATGAGGAATGAGGTTTGCCGGCCTGATGTATTTGTATACACTGCACTGGTGAAGACAATGGTCCGGAGAGGGTTTATGGAGGGTTGCATTAGGGTCTGGGAGGAGATGGAGAAGGATGGGGTGGAACCGGACATGATGGCATACACTACGATTATTGGGGGCCTGTGCAAGGCTGGGATGGTGGAGGAGGCAGCTAAGTTGTTCAACAAGATGAGGAGCAAGGGTTTGTTGGTGGACAGGATGGTTTATGCTTCTCTTATCAATGGGTACATTGCTGCTGGGAAAGTTGCAGATGGGTGTAGAGTGTTGAAGGAGATGGTGGATGCTGGCTACCGGGCTGACCTGGGGATCTATAACACACTCATTGGTGGATTGTGTGGGATAGGTCGGGAAGATAAAGCACACAAGTTGTTTGAAGTTGTCCTTCAAGAGGAGCTAGTGCCAAGCTCTGAGACTATTTCACCGTTGCTTGTTTGTTATGCTGATAAAGGCGAAATGGTTACATATTTTGGATTGGTCGACAAATTGGGGGAGCTGGGCTTGCCTGTCATTGAAATTTTAGTGGATTTTTTCAAGCACTTCGCATGCAAGGACGGTAGGGAATTAAAGGCTGTGGAAGTGTTTGAGGCTTTGAGACGAAAGCAATATTTTAGTGTCAGCATTTATAACATTCTTATCAATAACCTGCTGAAGATCAAGGAGAGTAAGAAGGCACTTTTGTTGTATGAAGAAATGCAAGGTTCAGATGACTACAAGCCAGATTCATGTACGTATAGTCGTATGATCCCATGTTTTGTGGATGAAGGAAATATCAAAGAGGCTTGCTCATGCTACAACTCTTTGATGAAGGCCAATTGGATACCAAGTATTTCAGCCTATTGTGCTCTTGTGAATGGGCTTTGTAAGATTGGGGAGATCAATGCAGCCATTTCACTTGTTAAAGACTGTCTTGGAAATGTAGAAAATGGGCCAACTGAATTTAAATACACCTTGACTATTCTGGAAGCATGTGGATCAAAAAGCCCAGAGAAGGTCATGAAAGTTGTGGATGAGATGCTTGAAGTCGGCTGTTCAATGGAAAATATTATCTATTCTGCTATCATCTATGGCTTCTGCAGGTATGCAACTTCAACTGAGGCGAGAAAGGTATTTGCTACTATGAGAGATCGAAATATTCTGTCAGAAGCCAATTTTATCATCTATGAGGACATGCTGAATGAGCACTTGAAGAAGGTCACTGCAGACTTGGTAATATCTGGATTGAAGTTTTTTGACCTCGAATCAAAATTTGAATGGAGAAGCAGAATTGATTGAGATAACAATTCTCATCTACTCGGTACAATCCTCCCTTCTTTTTCTCATTTTAAATTTGAAATAACGTCATAAATCCTATGACTTTAATGTTGCATTGCTGCTTCTAGAACTACTCGGCAAGTTGCCTTACTTTTTTGAGGAGTTCTGAAATGTTTTCTTCAATAATTACTTGCAAAAAGCAGAAGGATTTGGTTTAACATGGTTGATGTCTTTACATCTATTTTTTGTTTCAAGTTATGAGCTATTTGAGTATGATTCTAGCTATAGTTTTCAAGCTGTTCTTCGAAGAAAATACTTTTTCCCTTTTCATATAGCACAGTGAAGAGTGAAGCTCTTATTATGCATGTAGCAGAAATGCACGATTGAACATAAATATTCCTGAAGTAATCTCGTGTTTTCTCATAAGTACTTGTTTCAAATGTTTCTGGTTTGAATTAATGCTAATATATGGTATGTTATAAGGGGAGCACTGGCTCAGCAGTAAAGCTAAGTTGAGTCCTAGAAACAGCCTCTTGCAGAAGTGCAGGGAAAGGCTGCATGCAAAAGACCCAAAGTGGACCCCTCCCGGAACCCTGCGCAAGTGGGAGCAACGTGCACCGGGCTGGCCTTTTTTTTTTTTAATACCTAATAGTTTTGCATGTGGCATTCATCTTGATATTCAAGCTTTGATATGTTGTCCACAACCAAAACTTACTACAGATGAAATTCCCTCAGCCTTTCAGCCTGTCCTCTAGAGTCAAAGGTTGCAGGGCAATTTTTAGATGAACACACATTTCCATACTATCCCCATAGCACTATTTGCAGGTCCAGCCAGCCCTGGTGGTTTGTGGCATTACTAATGGTGTGTGATAGATTTTGTCGGTGCAAAGTTTTTCCATTCCCTTGCATTCAATGCAGTAATTTCTTGGAAAATTTTGTAATGAGCAAGGATATCTTATGATAGTAGTATTTGTGTTTCATTGGGCACTTCATGATTATTTAAAACACTGAGGTTAATGTTAGGATAATGAAGTTGCATATATGACTGTGAATATTAACTGTATATGTTGGTAAGTCAAGTCCATGGTAACAAACATATATGTGGATGAGTTCACAAAAATAATAATGGATCGGTTCATGGTGATGTTGGCGAGCAAAATTTATCTGATAGATTTATCTATTTAAATTTTCATAGCCCTGATGAAGATACCTTTTTATTGATATTTAATAGCTGGATCCTAGGGTTAAATTAAAATTTAGATCCTAATACCCCATTATTATTAACAGTGATTTGAAAGATACATTCCTGGACAAGATTGTCCATCAGGCAAAAAAAAATCCAGACTGGACCCTGCTACACTGAAGACATTGACTTGCTAATGGTGGACCTAACATTGGAGTCACGGTTTGGTCGGATTAGTTTACCACCTTGTTGCTGAGCTGCAGGAAACCCCTTCCCAGCAAAAGATATTGTTCCAAAGTAAGTAACACTGGCTTTATAAGTTGCCGACTAGACAGCATAGGTGAATAAGCTATAAATAATGGCATGAACACAACTGTTTCCAGCCTTCTCGTTAAGCCACTTTGGGACCTTTTTTTGGTACTCATTTTAGTAACAACTTGCCGACTTGCATGAAACACTTTTTAGATCTTGAATGTAGAAGTGTAGGTGGAGGACTATATTTTATGACCAACCAATGGAGAAAGTTGGCTGAATTGTTGTGAGATATGTGTGTTAGACCGTTTCTAATATACGAGCAAAGCTGAGGATGGGTTTTGCTATTGTCCAATGTCAAGCTCTTAGTCCAAATATAGTTGATGTTTTTGGAATGCATTGAAATAATTGAAGAGTGAAAATATATGTAGTCTCCAAGCACTTGTATGCCTCTTCATCAAAAAATGAGACCTAAATATTGTATTTTTAACAAAAAAAATCATTATACACTTTTCTTGTTTCTTCGAGCGGCAAGACCCAGTCCTAGTACTCAATGAAAATAGAGCAACTGACTCGGGTCTATTTTTATGGAGGTTAGGATGTCCCCTCGATTTGATCTGTCATTGCTTATTTATTTCAATTTTTTAGATATGTTGGAAGGCAACATAATAGCGGACTTCTATTTGTACTGTGTAGCAGGCCCAGAAGACTGCTTCCTTGATCCTGGTCTCTATTGGGACCTTGTGGTACGGATGTCAATAACAGTTTCTTCTCAACTTCTTGCAGGATACTTATGGCAGTGCGCAGATATACCGCGCAGCATCAGGGCGTGGGCATCCTGTCTCGTCAAGCTTGAATTCCAAAGATGGGATGTGGAAGTTGGATCCTGTTTGCTTCATTCGCATAACGGTACACGCCACCAAATAGTCAAATGATAGTAGTTGCAAGGGTTGCTACAGTTTCACGCTACTAACCTGTTCTCGCACCCATGAGGCTATGACTTACTCCCTCTGTCTCGTCCCAATAGAAGTTTATTTCTAGATATCATTGACTATGACTTTGACAAATGATTTTAATAAATTTAATTAATTTAAATAATATAAATTATATATGTTATGAAAGTATTTTTTTTGATGTATTTAAAAGTACAAATATTAGGTTTTTAATTTAACGGAATCTATAGAAATTATTGGTCAAAGTTGTAGTCAACAAAAGTTAGAAATAAACTTCTATTGGGACGGAGGTAGTACAAGACTGCTTATTCACCTCAACAGTTTGAGCTTCCCCTGGACTATTGTGGAGAAATAAAAATCCTGCTGGTCCATGTGGTGCAACCTACAAAGTAGCTGCAGAAGCTAAGCTAGAAGGATCAGTAACAGTAAGATGTAAGAGCCAAAGTTTTTTCCATCAGTGTTTTTTTCATATTAAAAAAATGCTCTTTTACCCCCTGGCTTGTTAGATATACAAACCTGGTAAGCTCTTAACACTCGTAGGCATTTGCTAATACATGCTAGGAGTATGGTGTAGTACTCCATTTCAACCTGTTCAGTAGCTGGCCCTCATGGCTACTGAAACGTTGTCAAACTTTTACATAACCTGGCCCGGACATGGGCGTAACTGTTGGCGTATAGCGTTGGGTATATAACCGTTAATGCACCGTGATGCCGATGTATCGCTGTGGATGTTTGTGCACGTTCCTGTTGATTGCCGCCAATAATTTGCGAGTATGGGCGCTGCGTCGCGAGTGGTCGATGCCCGCAGGGGTGGGGTTGACCCGGGCTGCTAGTCTGGGACAAACGTGGACTGTTCGGTCTTCTGGTTCTTGTTAATTTCCATGTTTCTGTTTTGGGTTAGACTGTTAGTGGTGACGAGCCTATTGTCAAGAGATGAATGAATGGGGTGGCATTTTGTGCTACGAACATTGATGATGGAGCCACTTGAACCAAAACAAGAGCGATTGGGCATAGATTTTCAGCCGGCCGCGAGCATGGGCGCTGTTGGCGATGACCTTGGGAGGTTGATCCATCGTCTTACTCGCGAGCATGTCATTTCGCTGCAGAGGTTGTATCAGCTGCTGCAGGGACACACGAAGCTGCCAAATATGTTCCAGTTGCTATATATGAAAACCCTGCAATATTGATAAGGCAAGGCATTGCCGAAGAAAACTACGGTGAAGTTAACCTCAATGACCTGGCTGAAAACAGCCTGACTGCTAGTCGTAGTACCTCGCTTTAACAGCATACTATCGACTAGTAACAGTTTGATGACCGAGGCAATGCTGTGACTTACCAACACTTGCCACTTACAACTTATAGATACCGTGCTTATTGGGGGGTTAAAAGCCATGCTATCCGGTTGTGTAGGAGAGATAAATCGATGTCACCGTTGACTTTTAATATTAATTTTAATTATTTGTTTTATTCAAAAAATTAATTTAAATGTGTAAAATTTTAAATTATGATTCCAATAATTTTAATAATAAATCAAATTATAATAAAATATATGATATTTATCAAAAAAATTTGAATAAAACGAATGGTCAAAGTTGGTATTAAAAGTCAACGGTGACATTAATTTAAAAACAGAGAGAGTATTTTTTAGAACTTGATAGGTATTTAGAATTGTGGACATGGATTTAATGTTAGAACTCAAAATACACTTTTCACTCCGAAAGAAGTGTAATGGACCTAGCTTGTCAAACTCGCCAGTGTTCATCTCTATGATTGCAACTATGAGCATGAATGTATATTTGGTATTCTTGATTTGGCTGGCCTTCCAAAATTCCGAGGCTCCATTTAGAGTCACTCAGGACATGCGTTGTTTCACCCTCATACATCTAAAATAATGTTTTAAATATAAGTATGTTTAGGGCATTTGCTGATTCATCCTCTCCCGGATGTGATTGTCGGGATTACGTACCTCGGGTACCTGACAGTCCGTGCTCGAACGTGTAAGGCCCCGAATTAGGGGTCGGGCGACCGCGAGATCCGACCCCCTAGGCGGCGTTCTACGACCGTCAAGTCTTAGCCGTGCTAAGATGCACGGAGACTCCGGCCTCCGAAAGCTGACCCCCAGAGAGTGACCCCTGGGGAGTAGGTGCCGCGTTATGGCACATTTACTTCGCTGGCCAACTGCCATCCGTCTTGACGGGACGGGACGAGATTCACCACGGCGACAGTCCAGCAGAAAGCTGCAACGGCTGCTGGACAAGACACGACAGCACTGTAGCCGGCACAGCAGTACCGGACAGGCATCACAGTGCCCCGCCGCTACACGCGACGCGACGGGTCACGCCCGCGCTTGGGCAAAGCGAAGGACAGGCGACGACAGCGGAAGGGCCCACCTGTCGGCGAGGCGACGACATCGCGTAGGGTCCGCCACTTTGTAACCCTGAACCCTCTATATAAAGGGAGGCTCAAGGAGCGATAGAGAAGGACACAAGACAACGAAAAATAGACCAACGAACATCACTAGGGCTCTGGGCTTTTGCATTCCGTCTAGCAAGCATCCCCACTCATCCACGTTCTAATCACCCTCCACCGGTGCCGGATCCTCTCGCGAAGAGAGAATTCAGCCCTTGTAACATTATCATCGAGATAATCCGCTCCCTGGATGTATGGTATTACACCGTTTGAGGTGGCCCGAACCAGGTAAAAAACCCCTTTGAGTCTTCCTTAGACTAAGACACATCGAATACGAAGGCACACCGCCCCCACGATCGTATATTTGTACTGTGCCGGTGGTCAAAACGCTGACAGTTGACGCGCCAGGAAGGGGGATACTCTTTTGGTGTGCTCTCGCTTCGGTTTTTCGATGGCTTCTTTGCTGTCGTGAGAGACATTTCGGTCTCCCACCTCTGCTTCGGGGACTTCACGGCCGTTGTCTCTGAGGATGGTCGGTCGTGGCAAGTCCCCACCTTCGCCTCTGGGCAGGCTTTTCGCTTCGGGAGCCTGAACTTCGTCGCAAACAAAGGTGGCGAGCTGCGCCTCCAGGCTCCATGCAAGAGGCGTCCGACTCGGTGACGCCGGAGCCGTCTCATTCTGGGGCACAACCCGTCGAGGGTGTGCTTCACTCTCCACGCCCCGAAGGGCGCGGAACCGGCGACTCCCGGCAACACGTCGGGCGCCAACCTGTCCCCGCGCCCCGCGGTAGACATCGTCGGCCAGGTCTGGCCGCCCCTGGGACGAACCAGCAGCCTCGAGCCTAGGGGCAAGGCTGCAGCCGGGCCCAGCGACGCGGCACGAGCCCGGGGACGGTCCACCTACCAGCAGCTCGCAGCCGGAGGACCGTCGACCTTCCACACCCCGCTCGAGAACCTCGCAGCGGCAGCATGCGTCCTCGACGAGACCGCTGCTTCCGAGGACCCAGCGCTGAGGGAAGTGTACGACCGCGTACGCTTCTACCTCGACAGCGCGCTTCAACGACAAGAAGCGTCCCTCCGGCCCCAGCCGTCGGAGACGAGAAGCAACTGTCGGTCCCAGGATCGGCAAAGCTTGGCGCGGGACAGCCGGGTCGAGGAACGAAACCCTCGACACCACGCAGGGTCGGTCCTCCCGCGACTCGGCCCCAACCGCGACGCCCGCGGCACCATCGACGCCAGACGGCAGGCAAGGAGTGAGCTCCGCGCCGAGTCCCGGCGGAGACGCTCCCCCGACCGCTACTACCGGCGCGGCTTGCTCGACTCTAGGAGCCCAAGCCCTGATGGGGACGGGCCTAAGGCGTTCGGATCACTCATCCGGCACGCGAAATTCCCGCAGAGATTTCGCGCCCCGACCACCATCAACCGCTACAACGGGGAGACGAACCCCGTCCAGTGGCTCGAGGACTACCGCCTCGCCTGCAGGACCGGAGGAGCGAACGACCTGTTCGCCATCTAGTACTTGCCGCTCTTCCTCACCGACTCGGCCCGAGGGTGGCACAAACACCTCCCCGAGGGCTGCATCCAAGTCTGGAGCGACCTGCGCCGAATCTTCGTCGGCAATTTTCAAGGGACTTACACGCGTCCAGGTAACTCCTGGGACCTCAAAAATTGTAAGCAGGAGCCCGGCGAGTCGCTCCGGGACTACATCGAGCACTTTTCACGCAAGCGCAACGAGCTCCCCAACGTCAGCGACGCCGATGTCATCAACGCCTTCACCTGCAGCACGACGTCCAAGGCGCTCGTCCACAAGTTGGGCCGAAGAAACCCTCGAACGGCCTGAGACCTCCTCGACATCGCCACAACCTTCGCCACCGGAGAAGAGGCCGTGCAGGCCAACTTCGACCAAGATCGGGCGAAGGACGAAAGGTCGGGGACCGACCGTCGGGGGGACCGCCCCTCTGACCAGCCCGCCGACTGCCGCAACGAGCGGGATGGCGGCAGCTCAAGCCGCAAGAAGGGCAAGGGTCGGCGCCACGATGACGACTTCGTGGCCGTTGCCGACCGACCAGCCCGACCCCCGACCAAGAAGCCGGCCAACCACGACGGCCACTTCGAGAAGATGCTCGACCGGCCCTGCCCCAACCACTCCGTGCCGGTCAAGCACACCCTCCGGAATTGCCACCTGGTAAGAAGGTTCTTCAGGAGCGGACTATAGCCCGACTCCTCGGCGGCCAAGACCGACCCCCAAACCAAGGGGGCCGAGGAAGACGTCGGCGCAGCCTTCCCCGAACCAAAGGACTGTCGCATGATCTTTGGCGGCCCCGCAGCCTACTGCGAGTCCCGCGGCCGCCAAAAGAGGACCTGGCGCGAGGTCAACGCTGCCGACCCTGCGGTCCCCCGCTACCTCAAGTGGTCCGAGGCTCCGATCACCTTCGATCGGGCTGATCACCTGGATCACGTCCCACAGCCCGGACGCCTCCCGCTGGTGCTCGACCCTATCGTCGGCTCCGTGCGCCCATCCAAGGTGTTCATGGACGGAGGAAGCGCCCTCAACATCCTCTACGCCAACGCTTTTCGGGCGATGAAGCTGACAGAGGCTGACCTCCGCCCGACCCACGCTCCATTTCACGGAGTCGTCCCTGGGGGCTACGCGACGCCCCTCGGACAGATCACGCTCCAAGTCACGTTCGAAAACCGGAGCAATTTTCGCACCGAGTCGCTCACCTTCGAGGTGGTCGACTTCACTAGCGCCTACCACGCCATCCTAGGCCGGCCATGCTGCGCGAAGTTCATAGCCATCCCCAACTACGTCTATCTGAAGCTGAAGATGCCCGGACCGAAGGGCATCATCACGGTCTCGTGGCGCTTCCAACACGCTTCGAGCTGGCCGCCGCTAAATCAGGCCCTGTCCAGCTGGACGAGATCCGCAAAGCAAAGGGGTCGGACCCAACGCTCGACTCCAGAGCCGCGTCGTCGACATCCTTCAAACCCGCCGACGACTCCAAGGACGTGGCACTCGACCCCGCCGACCCCTCCTAGAAGGCCAGGGTCGGGACAGCGCTCTCCAGCAAATAGGAAAGCGCGCGTGTCGACTTCCTCATCCGAAATCGGGACATCTTCGCCTGGGCACCATCAGACATGCCCGGCATCCCGAGAGAAGTCGCCGAGCATTCCCTCGACATCATCGCGGGCTCTCGGCCTGTCAAGCAACGACTCCGGCGTTTCAACGACGAGAAGCGCCGAGCCATTGGGGAAGAATTGACGAAGCTCCTAGATGCTAAGTTCATTCAAGAGGTCTACCACCCCGAGTGGTTAGCCAACCCTGTAATGGTGAAAAAGAAGACCGGGCAATGGAGGATGTCGTTGACTACACAAGTCTCAACAAGGTCTATCCGAAGGACTCCTTCCCTCTCCCGCGCATTGATCAAGTGGTGGACTCGACCGTCAGGTGCGAAACCTTGAGCTTCCTCGACGCATACTCTGGGTATCACCAGATTTCTATGCGCGAGTTCGACCGGCCAGCCATGTCCTTCATTACGCCGTTTGGATCCTTCTGCTACGTCACGATGCCATTCGGGCTCAAGAACGCTGGTGCCACGTACCAGCGCTGCATGCAGAAGTGCTTTCACAACCAGCTGGGTCGGAACCTGGAGGTCTACGTCGACGACATCGTCAACAAGACTCGGCAGGCGTTCGACCTCGTCCAAGACCTGAAGGAGACATTCGCGAACCTCCGGCGCTATCGGATTAAGCTCAACCCCAAAAAATGTGTTTTCGGGGTACCCTCGGGCAAGCTTCTCGGCTTCGTCATCTTCGAGCGGGAGATTGAAGCAAACCCCAAGAAGATCTCCGCGATCCTCAACCTCGGGCCCATCAGCAACGTCAAGGGCGTCCAGAGGCTGACCGGATGCCTGGCGGCCCTCAGCCGCTTTATCTCAAGGCTCGGCGAAAAAGCGATGCCCTTCTACCGGCTACTACAAAAGGCAGAGCGGTTCACCTGGACCACCGAGGCCCAGGAAGCCTTCGATCGGCTTAAGCTCCTGCTCTCATCGCCGCCAATCCTTGTATCCCGACCCTAGGAGAGACCCTTCTCCTCTACATCGCGGCGACCTCGAAAGTCGTCAGCACTGTCCTCATCGTCGAGCGAAGCGAGGAGAGCCGGGCCCTGTCTGTTCAGCGGCCTGTCTATTTCGTCAGCGAGGTTTTTGCCGACGCCAAGACTCGGTACACCCAGGTGGAGAAGCTGATCTACGCTGTTCTCGTTACGAGCCGCAAGCTATGACACTACTTCACGAGCCACTTCGTCCACGTTGTCACCGGTTTCTTGCTCGGGGAAATCGTCGGTGGCAAGGACACGGTCGACCGCATAGTCGCATGGGCCATGGAACTCATGGGGCTTGACGTCGCCTTCGTCTCTCGGCAGGTCATCAAGTCTTAGATCCTGGCCGACTTTGTCGCCGAGTGGACCGAGGCTTAGGAACCACCGGCCCCTGGCAGCGTCGAGTACTAGACGATGTACTTTGACGGGTCCTGCATGCTCAAGGGCGCGGGGCTGAGGTCGTCTTGATCTTCCCGAAGGGAGACAGGTTCCGCTACGTACTGCAATTGCAGTTTCGCGCCTCCAATAACGCGGCCGAGTACGAGGCGTTCCTACACGGCCTGCGAATGGCCACCACCCTCGGCATTCCGTGCCTCTACGTTAAGGGCGACTCCGAGCTGATCGTCAGTCAAGTCATGAAGACTTTCAGCTGCCGAGACCCGAAGATGGAAGCCTACTGTCAAGAGGTCCGCAAGCTCGAAGACAAATTCGATGGACTCGAACTCCATCACATTCTACGTCGGGACAACGAGGCCGCCGACGCACTCGCCAAGATGGGCTCGGAGCGTGAGCCGGTCCCCGACGGCGTCTTTCTCGAAGTCCTCACCAAATCCTCTATCAGAGTCGCGGAAGGGCCGCCCATCGAGGGATCGAGCGGCGAGCCGACCCAAGGACCAGGGGCAGACGTCATGGCACTCGTGCCCGACTGGTCCCACGACATCTTCGCCTACCTTCAGGACGACACTCTCCCGGCTAACGCCAACGGAGCCAGGAAGGTCATGAGACAGGCCAAGGCTACGTCATTTCGGACGGCGAGCTCTACAAGCGAAGCACGAGTGGTATATTGTAGCGCTGCATCCCTCAGGAGGAGGGTATGCGCCTACTCGACGACATCCACTCGGACATCTGCGGTTACCACACCGGACCCAGAACCCTCGTCGGCAAAGCCTTCCGCCAAGGCTTCTACTGGCCGACGGCTATGGCTGATGCCGAGAAACTCGTCCGGGCTTGTCAAGGCTGTCAGTTTTACGCCCGACAGACGCACCTGCCGGCCCAGGAGCTCCAGACGATCCCGATCGCTTGGCCCTTTGCGGTCTCGGGACTCGACATCCTCGGGCCATTCAAGAGAGCACCTGGCGGCTTCACCCATCTCTTCGTCGCCGTCGACAAGTTTACCAAGTGGATTGAGGCCGAGCCGGTGCCCAACATCACTTCAACCCGGGCGGTCGGGTTCGTTCGTAACATCATCTGTTGATTTGGGGTGCCGAACACCATAATCACCAACAACGGCGCGCAGTTCACCGGTCGGCAATTCCGAGAATTTTGCGACGAGTACCACATTCGCCTGGACTTCGCCTCCGTGGCGCACCCAAGGACGAACGGGCAGGTTGAACGGGCCAACGGGATGATACTCCAAGGGCTGAAGCCACGGATTAACGATTCCGTCAGGCAGGCAACCGGACGATGGGTGTGCGAACTCCCGTCGGTCCTCTAGGGTCTGCGAATGACCCCCAATAGAACCACCGGGTTCACGCCGTTCTTCATGACATTCAGAGCAGAAGCGATGCTGCCGATCGACCTCGACTATGACTCCCCGCGAGTCCGAGCCTACGACGAGGAAAGATCGCAGGTCGCGCTGCAGGACAACCTCAACCAGTTGCAGGAGGCGCGCGAAGTCGCTCTCCTGCGCTCCGCCAAGTACCAGCAGAATCTACGACGTCTGCACGCTCGGCGCGTCAGAGGTCAGGCGCTGAACGTAGGAGATTTGGTGTTGAGATGGGTGCAAACGAAAGCCGACCAGCACAAGCTATCGCCCCACTGGGAGGGACCCTTTGTAATCAAGCGCGTCCTGAGGCCCGGTGCTTACAAATTAGCAACCAAGGATGGTCGGGAACTCGTGAACGCATGGATCATCGAGAACCTCCGACGGTTCTACACTTAAATAAAAACAGCTAAGTTCTCGCAACTTTACTCTCGATTCATCGTTTTAAGCTGCGAGCTATGGCCGTCTCGGCCACACCCCGCACCCGGGGGCTACTCACCTCCACCCTCTTGAGCGTCGTAACGTCCGACCTCGTTTATCGATCATCGTTTATCATTTTTTGCGCCGGGGCGCCGCTCCCCGTTAACCCTTTACGTTTTTTCGCCTTTTTTGTTTCTTCGGGGTCGAATCTCTGACCCGCGCCGAGCACGCGGATGACCCCCAAACACGACAAACTTCGCTCGCGTTTTTCGTTCGAAGCCTCCTCGTGGCTATACTATCTACGAATCGAGAGTCAATGACGCTCTACGTCTGTATCGGGCCTGAAACCCGACCCTACGAGCTATACTCGACCCATTCGTTTGATTGACGCCGAAGGGGGCGCGAAAAACAGCCGCAGCATGCGAAGGGGGATCAGAAACTCGAGCTCTCGCAAAAGCTTTTCAAACGATATTCTTTATTATTGCGATAACACCTCTTACAAACTCGAACCTATACATACGGGAACGGGTCGAATCGTTCTGGCAGGAAGTCCTCCGTCTTGAAGTCAGCGACGGCCTTCGCCCCCGGCTCCTGCGTCTCCACCGAGATCGCGTCCAGCTGCTCGTCCGAGTAGCCCGACGCGAAGCCTTCGACGACCCTGCCGAAGTCCGCATCCGGATAATGGGAGCGGACCAGCGCCAAGGCTGTCGAGGACCCGTCCTCCAGCGCCCTCATCACGACGTCGGTGACGACCTTCGAGAGCTGCTACAGAGCTTGCACGACGACCCCCGTCGGGACGGAGTCCAGCACGCCGAAGTACAACTTCCTGATGAGGTTCAGACCCGCCGACCTCAGGGTCTGAACCTCGCCTGCCAATCCTGCAATTCAAATCGTCAGTGAAACGAACCGGAGATGAAACTAAGTCGGGAAAGGGCCCGCTCTTACCGTCTCTCCCCTTTTCGGCGCCCTCGACGGCTTGCCCCGCCCGGTCGAGGCTCTTCTTGAGCCGCTCGTTCTGGGTCTGGGCCACCGAGAGTTCCTCTCTGACCCTGGTGGCCTCCTCCTGCGTTCGCCCGAGCTCCATCGTCGCCTGCTCGACCTCGGACTGCAGCATGACCCGCTCCGACTTCAGGAGATCGACCTGCTCGAAGGCACGGTCGCGCTCCTCCTTCGTCATGCGGAGCGTCTGCTCCAAGGTCAAGCGGGCCCCCTCGGCGTGTTGGTGGAGGAGCCCGAGGCGTCGCATCTCAGTGTCGTGCTCCGCGGCTTGACGACGAAGCCGTGCAACAGCATGAGTTAGAACCTGACCCCAGGGTCGGACGAGTACGATACGACTTACCAACGACCGTGCGGTTGGCCTGCCCGAGGGCCGCCGCGGTCCGGGTAGCCCGAGCCTCGGATGCCGCCGCCTCGGCGCGCCTTGTTCGCCTCTTCGAGGGCGACGCGAGCTGACTCCCGCGCAGCAAGGAGCTGCGACTTCAAGTCGGCCGCGGTCTCCCCCGACACGACCCGCGCCTTCGCCAGCTCCTCCTTCAGGGCGTCGACCTCGGTTCAAGCGGCGAACCCACGTGGGGGCCGACCCAGGACCGCGTACAAGTTATCCTGCGAAAGTTTGTCACCTCGAAGTCCACGAGAATCGGAAGCGAAAGACCTAACTTAAGCTTACCCGGCACTCGACGAAGTGAGCCTCGTCGAAGATGGCGCCAACCTCCTCGACGACCCCCGACAGCTCCCGTAGGCCGGCGACCAGCCTCATAATGAGGGCCCGGGCGCTGCCCCC
>BCLF01000030.1:2206051-2248291 GCA_001602275.1 Zoysia japonica | reverse complement strand
GGCTCCCCGTCGACTCGGCGCGACGGCGGAGCGGGTCGCGACCTCGGTCGCAGGCGCGATCGCCGACAGACCCTGAAAAACACCAAATGTAAGCCTTGCGCGGCACGTATTGCTGCATCAAAAAACAAAACAAGAAGACCCTCGCTTACCAGTTGACGATGCTCTCGGTCGAGGGGGCGCGTCCTTGAAGACCGCTAAGGTCCGCGCAAGCACACCCTTGTCGGAGAGTTGCCGACCACGAACTTCGTAAGTTTCGTCGTCTGGCCCCTCGTACTCATCGATACTGTGGACCCGGTGCCGCAACGGCATGATTCGACGCCGCATGGAGACGCCGAAGACCGTCGTCCCGGTCAAACCCTGGTCCCGGAGGCATCGGATCGCCTTCAGGTGTGGCCGGATCTTCTCGACCTCGACCGTCGAGAGCTTCGACTTCCAAGACCCCGTCGCTCGGGGCACCAGGTCTTCGAAGGGCGGCAGCTGAGGGTCGGCGTTGTTGACGTAAAACCATGACTTCCGCCAACCCTTCAAAGAGGTCTTCAGGTCGACCTCAATATACTTCTGCGACTCTCGAGTCCGGAGCATAATGCTGACGCCGTCGACGCGTCTGCCGACCCCGGTCTCCTTCGACGTCTGGAGGCTGGCAAGGAAGAAATACCTCCACAGCAGGAGGCTCCGCCGGATGCCCAGGTACGCTTCGCAAAGCGTGACGAAGACGGCGGCGTGGAGGATCCCGTTCAGCGCCAACTGATGGAGCCGGACGCCGTACTGATTGAGCACGCCCCTGAAGAAATTGGAGACGGGCAGCCCCAGCCCGCGCTCGTGATACGCCGGGAAACTGACGATCTTCCCGGGCGGCGGCGCGGGCGCGACGTGACCGAAGCCGGCCACCCAGCTCGTTGACTCCTTCGGCGGGACCATCCGAACAACGCTCCACCTCTCGAGCAGAGCGTCGTCGACGCACGAAAGCTCCCACTCAGACATTTTGCAGGTGGCGACGAGCGCGACGAGAATGCGAACGGAAGCGACGACGATCGCCGGACCTAACGACGCTAAGGCGGAAGGCAGAGTTAACGATCTCTCGCGCGTGACAGAAGGATCAAAGATGAAGCAAGGAAGCTGGGTGGAAACGCGAAGTTACCGCACCCCTCCTTTTAAAGGGCCCGAGCGATTACTGCGCCCCCCACGATCGGCCGTGGGGTAACTGCGCGATCGCCGGAGTAACTCCCCGATCATGGAGCCGCGTCTTGACGCACACCCGAGCCGTGCACACCCGACCCGCTGACGGGCGGGCCCGAACCGAACCTCGCCGCCTCCGCCGCAGCTAGGGCGGTAGCGATTACTCCGACAAGACGGCTGCCAGAGCACGCCTGGATCGACCGGCGGTTCGAATTCCCCGACGGCCAGATTGCCCTCCGCGTGGAGGCACGGAAGCCGTTCGATTCCTGTGACCATCATGGCGAATCCAACTAAGGGGAGGCGATCGAACGAAGCCCCCCACGACCGGTCAACCGACAGGCCGAGGCCGCCTGGCCAACCTGAACATTCGGGCGCTGATCATGGCCAAGCCTAGGCGCAACGCTGATCATGGGCAGGAACCGCATCGAACCAGTTCGACCTAGGCGTCTCACCGAATGAAAGACCGAGATCAACCTCGGCCTGACCCCGATTGTCGGAACGACGCATGCACGCAAAACGAAACCCCCAACCATCGGCTAACCGACAGCCGAGGCCATCGGGCCAATCCGAACAATCGGACGCTGATCATGGCTTTGTCCTAGGCGTGACGCTGATCACGGACAGGGACCGCATCGAAACCGACCCTTCCCAGGCGTCTTACCGAGTAGAAAAACCGAGACCGACCTCGGTCCGACCTCGACCGTTGGCACAACGTTCAGCCGGCCCCCCGGATCGTCTCTAGGCTCGGGGGCTAGGCCTATGAACGAGTCCGATACGATCGACCATTGACGAATGATGGTCCGCGCAACGTTTCAGCCCACAACTGACCCTCCGGATCGCTCGAGGGCTCGGGGGCTACGCCCTACGGGCGCGCTCGTGCGCGCCCATAGGAGCAGAACGAACCTCGGGAACGACCAGCCCAGCGCCGCCTGAACCGAAGGTCGCAAACGGCGCCAGGCTCGGGGGCTACTGTCAGGATCACGTACCCCGGGTACCTGACAGTCCGTGCTCGAACGCGTAAGGCCCCGAATTAGGGGTCGGGCTACCGGAGATCCGACCCCCTTGGCGGCGATCTACGACAACTAAGTCTTAGCCGCGCTAAGATGCACGGAGACTCCGGCCTCCGAAAGCCGACCTCCGAGGAGCGACCCCTGGAGAGTAGGTGCCGCGTTATGGCACATTTACTCCGCTGGCCCACCGCCATCCGTCCTGACGGGACGGGACGAGATTCACCACGGTGACAGTCCAGCAGAAAGCTGCGACGGCTGCGGGACAAGACACGACAGCACTGTAGCCGGCACAGTAGTACCGGACAGGCATCACAGTGCTCCGCCGCTACACGCGACGCGACGGGTCACGCCTGCGCCTGGGCAAAGCGAAGGACAGGCGACGACAGCGGAAGGGCCCACCTATCGGCGAGGCGACAAGATCGCGTAGGGTCCGCCACTTTGTAATCCCGGACCTCCCTATATAAAGGGAGGCTCGGGGAGCGATAGAGAAGGACACAAGATAACAAAAAATAGACCAACGAACACCACTAGGGCTCTGGGTTCTTGCATTCCGTCTAGCAAGTATTCCCACTCATCCACGTTTTAATCACCCTCCACCCGTGCCGGATCCTCTCGCGAAGAGAGAATCTAGCCCTTGTAACATTATCATCGAGATAATCCGCTCTCTGGACGTAGGGTATTACACCGTTCGAGGTGGCTCGAACCAGGTAAAAAACTCCATTGAGTCTTCCTTAGACTAGGCTACATCGAATACGAAGGCACACCGCCTTCACGATCGTATATTTGTACTGTGCCGGTGGTCAGAACGCCTACAGTGATCTCCACGAGTCAAACTCAGACAAATTATCAGATGCTAGAAAATAGGTTTTCAAAATTCAAAACTCACCGAAGCTTCGCATGGAAACCACGTGCACTGTGCTCGTAAGCATGTGAATATTTAGGTCTCTATTCTTATTCTTGGGGGGGGGGGGCAAATTTACATGCATTCTTAGCATACTTAAATAAATATACGACATTTAGAGCAACTGCAATAGACACATAAACCGAGTGCCTAAACAACAATCTATATCAATATTTAAAATTTAACTATTCTCATCTCCACAAAATTGGTACCCACATATAACAATGCTTTAGGTCTACCTATGTTGTATTTTGTTATTTAGGTATCTGTTGGAGTTATGAACTTTTTTACCTACTTATATTGATTTTGCAACTACTTAAATATTGATTTAGGTATTCAAATTTTAGGTATCTATTAGAGTTGCTCTTAGGATGCCAAAATATAGCTACAGCTTTAGTGAACTCGTTTTCAAAGAATGTATTTCAGTGAGGCATATAATCTAGAATAATATGACATTATCATGTCTTTCCCTCTATTATAAATATGACTCAGGTACACAAAAAAACAATCATTTATTTACATGGAAGATTAATTAAGACTACATACGATTGCAGGTAGCTAGGGTGGCCGTATATATGCATGCAACGCAACTATTCAATTCTTCTCTTCACCAATCAGAGTTGATCTTTCTCCTGTCAATACATGTAATATGGCGTTACTATGTCTTTTCCTCTAATATAAATATGATTGAGGTACACAAAACAATCATTAATCATTTACATGCATGGACGATTAGACAATACATACGATTGGAGGTAGCTAGTGGCCGTGTGCAGTACGTGAGCCACCTTTGCCACGCAATTATTTAATCCTTCCCTACACCAATCAGAATCGATCATTCTCCTCTCGATCGATTTGTTTAATTATCTACGCGTACACGACCAAACATGTAACGGATCTCTTCACATGCCACTGATGAGCAGGACTGGCATTATGGATGGAAAATTAAGAGGACATCCAACTTTCGGCTGTAGAAGAAAGGGACGGAGAATCAAATGTTGTACTACTAGTACACACCAATCAGTTAACCGACTGATCAATCAATCAGTTGGTATGTATTTCATCCGCACGTATATTTAATTCACAAATTGAAATAGTGATGTAACTGAAAAGAAGGGAAAAGGGAATGAATCCAGGTGGGTAGCCAGCATATGAAATTGCTCTACGAGGTATATATCATCACTCAGGCTCCGTTTTGGACGTAGGGATTTCACATGAATTAGTTCGATTTTATTTAAAAAATAGTAGGAATCGAAATAATTCCCGCGTTTGAAACGCTTAAGAAACATAGATAGAAAGTAGACGAGAATTGAATTTCTTTGTCAGAGTATATTCTTCAAAGCAATTACCTCTTCATGATTCAGTTCGTTCCTCGATCAAATGAGTATCCCTTTTGAATTTGCGTCAAATAGATGTTTCAAGTCCCAAGAACAGGTTCATGGCTCTAATATGATCCATGTATAATAGCTTCTACAGAGCATGGCATAACCTGGATCACTACAAAACCTGCAAATTAAAAAGAAAGAAAGAAATTGAAAATCAAGAACTATATATGAGGCTGCTTACAGGTAGCTCCTAGCTAGTTTGCTTTCACCTTCAAATCTTGACCTTTGCGTCTGGCCGCTCCACCGATCGATACCGTGGTATCTGCTGCGACGACTTTCCAGCTGAATCTGATCTCGCGCTGAAGCAGTATCGATCCGCTGTGCATACACAAGCAGATGAAACTGCACAGCATGATCTGATGGTTAACAATTCGATCGCCATTGCTGCGGCGGTTTCATCGAGTAGACACTCGTCAGATCAGATCACGCTGGCAGCTTCAGCCCCTTGAGGATGCACCACCACGAGAGAGAGAGAGAGAGAGAGAGAGAGAGAGAGAGAGAGAGATGGTGGATGGTGGCTATATAGCAGCAGTCTCCACACCATGGGATCGACTGGCCAGGTATCGTCGACTTGATTTGGTATCGGTGGTTATGCTGGAAGAGGATCGCTTATAGTTCGCTCTAGCTAGATTGATGTAACAACTAACTAATGTGGTGGTCCCAAGCTAGCTAGCGCTGTACATCGCGTCGCTTTCAAATCCCTCTCTAACCACCGCCTTTGATCCGTTAGCTAGGCTTCGCGAAATCTAATTGCTGCACATAATCGATATCATATCATATTGGCTCTATGGTTCTAGCTAGGTGAGGCCTATATAGAGTGCCACAATCTGAACCGTGGACAGACTTTTGAGATCCAATTCCTGATCACCAACCGCTATTCTTCACCTAACCGATTGCCTTTTTTTGTAGTTTATTGTGGATTTTGGTTTGTTTGTTTGAACTTAAAAGGTTATCATAAGGTTCACAGATTCACACCGCTACCCAAAATAATAGTCGCTAGATGCATGATGTGGTCTTCTGAGGCGCTGTATTTTTGTTGATGATGTGTGGTGTCTTCTTTCTCCCCCGCTCTGTAAAACATGTTTTCCTTCAACATTTCCTCATAATATGGGGGTGAGCGTGTGCGTGCGTGCAATGATCAAATACGACAACCGTATTTAGTAGAAGAGACTTTAAAAAATATGTAAGTACGTAACTACACTCAGCTCGGCCTGCTAATGGCCAGTTTTTAATGAAAAAAAAATCAAAATCCAGTCTATCTGTGATTTTTTTTTTGTATAACATTGGAAGATGTAAACAATTAAAATCTAGAGGTAGTACATATATCAACATCACTATATTAATCAAGAACATTACTCATTGATTAATTACCATGAGAGTATAAAACTAGTACCACAATATGACGATGGTGTACCTTTTTCTTACTTGCAACATATAATGGTGAGATCGACGTCTTGAATTGTAAAACATTTTCTTTTCTTTTTGGACACGAAGTGGTGGTGCCGTGGTGGTCACAAGCAAACGATATAATTCAAGCAGCAAGCGAGAAAGCGAGACGCACGCCTGTGGATTGAATTCTGTCAGCCGTATGGTAGCTGGCATTGTACAAGTATGATCTGTGGTGATATATGCATGTGCATATACATCGCTGCAAATTAAAGATTATTCAGTGCCGACACTGGCCTTTGCTTGTCTGTTGTATAGCTGTGTGCCAGTACTCGAGAAAGAGATCGCGCGATGAATGTGTACAATACATGTGCGTGTGAGAGCTACAGGTACACACGCCGTGCAATCGATCGAGTCCACAGCTTTGGTTACAGAAACTATTGATCACCAGGATTAAGCTAAGTTTTAAAGTCATTGTTACTTTCACCCACTTCATCTGTCATTGAGAATTAGTTGACCGTAAATCCCTCACCTATGCAAATATGTTCCACCATAAACAAGTTCTATATATTAAATTAGGACACAAACAATTCCTTAAAAAAAGGAAACACGAAGGAGATGCCTCTGTTAATCAAAGATATAGCTAAGCCCCCGTTTAGAATGGAGGAAACATTTCCTTTCATGCATTTTTTCCTATGAAAAAAAATTCCTGCATTCTAAACGGACCCAAGTTCCTTAGCTAAAGTGATGTGAAATGCGAAGTGTGCAGAACCACTACATATATATATATATACCTACATATGTGTCTTGTTCAAGGTTTGAAAATAGCTTGCTTCATGACTTCCCAACGCATTAGGCCAGCTATTGTTTGGAAGAAGTAAAGCACCTAGTACAACAAAACCGTGCATGCATGACTTTGGACGAAAGCATAAAACCCTAAGAAAGTCAATTAGCCGGTGATCCCTACACGAGCTAGCCTGATGAGATGCGCTGGTGTGTGAAAGAGATGTACTACTAGAACATAGATGGCGCTAGAATGATGCGAGCCATACGAAGAGCGCGGTAGGCACTGTTTGGAACACGCAGATCAAGATTTTTTTTTCATTCCATTTCCCCTAAATAATTTGGAAATAACACTAGTTTCTAACAAACAAATTAATTTGAAAACTAGCTGGTGATGAAAATATTTTTAATAACCTACAAGAAATGAAAGCCTACAGCGTGAAAATATTTTTTTGCTAGATTGGAATAGCTTTTAACTAGCAACAAAGATGAATTGTATATTTAATTTGAAAGGCAGCATAACAAAATTATGCTACAATATGTACACCAAGCTATAATTTTTTGAATCCTGCATGTTTTAGAAAACGAACAGTATTTCGTGTGAAATTCGAGGGTTAAGATTTTGGGAAAATCGCCGGTTTCACGGAAACATTTGGGCTGAAAAACATTTGGGCCTCAGCAGGCTCCGCTCGATCAAGCTGACACGGGCCCACGGGCCAGGAGAGGTCCAACTCGTGTCCCCTGTACACCGCCGCCATCATCAGGGAACCCTGGCACCCGCTTCGCCACTCGCCAGCACGCACGCGCGCGCCGCCTCCCCCTCCTCGCTCTCCGCTCGAAGCCGCCGCCGCCGCCGCCGGCGTCCTCCCCGCCTCGCCTGGGTCGCTCCAGACCCATCGAGACTAACCGGTAAGACCCCTCCCCGCTTCGCTTGGGTCGCTCCAGACCAAATCCCACGCGAAACACCAAACATGTCGCTGCTGGTTCCGGCGTCCAGTCCGTCCGGTTAGTTTCGGGTCACTAGTATTGCGGTGGGAAACCCCTTGAGCCTGTGGTCAGTTTCGATTCGATTCCGCTCCGTTCCGAATTGTTCTTCTCCAAGCGCTCACGTGAGATCGAGCTCCGTGGCGCCTGCTGTGACCTAGCCTTGTAGACTGTGCGTCAGTTTCGCGTTACCTTGCTCTTGTGGCGTCGCTGATGATGTTGATGTCACTTTTCATGCAGGTGGCCCGTGAGGGTTGGGGGTAGCCATGCCCAAGGTCAAGAACCCCCAGGTTTTCTTGGATGTATCCATCGACAGAGGCAAAGCGGAGAGGCTCACTTTGGAGGTTGTGAAGCCTGTGGTTGGCAGGCTGCTCGGCCTTGTTTTTTGAGTTATGGTTGTTTCGTTCTCGCGGTCATGGATGGTGTGAGCTGATTCATTATGATATTTTGTTTGCAGCTCTTTGCTGATGTAGTCCCCAAGACCGCAGAGAACTTCCGAGCTCTCTGCACAGGTATTTTCTGATTTCTCTGTCACCTTTTGTCCCCAAGATTGCAGATTAGTACAGCATGGATTTGCAAGCTTTGTCGCATTTGTAGCTTGAGGCCTTACATTTTTTTTACGAGTATGTAGGTGAAAGAGGTCTTGGAGCAACTACAAACAAACCGCTTCATTTTAAGGGAACAAACTTCCACCGAATCATTCCAGGGTTTGTTGCTCAGGTACCAAAAGCTGTAGCTGCTCTGATTCCTGCATATTTCTTAGCTAGTGACTGTATGTACTCTCTTGACTTCTTGAGGGATTTTGATGCTAAGCTCTATGTGTTTTGATATGATTTGTACATCGTCTGTTTATGCAGTTGATCCAGAGCTCTTACTCTGATAGACAGATACCTTTACTCTAGTGCATTTTAAAATCACTCTTTTTAAACTAACCAAACATCAAATTTGTTTCCTGTAGGGTGGTGACTTTTCAATGGGAGATGGTATTGCTTTGCTAGCCCAGGCTTCTTCTTTCAACTGACTTCTTGCTGTAGTATACTTTACAAGCTCAACATTGCATGCTATTTCCAGGACGTGGTGGAGAAAGCATATATGGAGGGAAATTTCGAGGTTAATTTGTCTGTTGTAGAATTAATTGTTGCCCATATATAACTCTGGTATTAGCTTCCGCTGAAACATTCTGTGCTTCTATTCTACAGATGAAAACTTCAAGCTAAAGCATGATAAGCCTGGTGTCCTATCCATGGCAAATTCTGGGGCAAACACCAATGGATCACAATTTTTTATAACATTCAAACCTACACCTCATCTTAATGGGTATTGTTTCTTTCTTTTTATCACTTCCCTTTATTATATTATTTGTTCCTTATGCCAGAACAAAAACTAATATTCCATGGCAATATTTATTGATAGCATCAAATACCGTTTTATTTATTTGATGACACCAATTTGGATTGTTTATTACCCTTAACAATAATTGATTTCATACTAATTGTTTCGAGGTCTTTCAATCTTAAATTATTTCAAATTCGATGTTTGTAGCAAGCATGTGGTCTTTGGGAAGGTGATCAGCGGATTAGATTTCCTGAAGAAGCTGGAAGCAGTAGGTACTGAAAGAGGTGTACCTTCTTGTCAAGTGAAAATTGTAGACTGTGGTGAAGTCTCTCAGGATAAGGTGCAAGGAGAGAAAGGTATGAAGGGATGAATTTATCTATCGATTGGGGAAATGTTGCATATTCTGCTTATTTTGACCAGTGCCCCTTTTTTTTTGCAGAGAAGAAGCTAAAAAGAGATGATGCTAACTCAGATGATGAACGAAGAGTCCAAACCAAAAATAGGGATACTAAGAGAAGCAAAAAGAGGAAACACTATTCTTCTGATTCTTATAGCTCAGATACTTCAGACTCACGGTCCTATTCCTCAGATAGTTTATCTGAGTCAGAATCATACTCTTCATCTTCAGCGGATACTAGCTCATCCAGTGACCATAGACGTAAGAGAAGAAAAGGGTCTAAGAAGGATAAACGCAAGTCAATGAAGAGGAAGGGTAAACATGTGAAGAGTAAGAGGAAGACTAGAGGATCAAAAAGGAAATCTAGACGGTACAGCTTAAACCTTAACATCTCGCTACTTTGTTTGCATCGAAGGACTTCTGGCTGAAACTGCTCCTGATTGTGCTTTTCTAACTTTTAGAAGCTATGGGAGTTCAAGCAGTGACTCAAAAGACTCAAAGACAGATAGCAGTGGTTCTGACAGTGAAAGTGCAGGTCATCGAACAAAGCGTTCCTTGCCAAAAGGTAAGGGAACTAATCATCATTAGATTTAGGATTGCATGTGTGTTTAATATTTGTTATCAATTCACAGTAACAGACAATTTGTTCGGTTAAAGGATTTTGAGATATTGTGTGCCTTCTGATTTCTGTTTGCCAATTGCCACATTACCATGTCTAATATTTTCTGGAACTATTTGGCTGCTTTTCAATGTGATATATATGGAGTGGAAAAGGTGAAGGCTTTTTAACATTGGTTACATTGTTACTTTTGTACCTGGAAACTACTCTTTATAATTACTGTCCTTTATGCAAACTGAGAACGACTGTTTGTAACATGCTGTGTAATATGCCACAATTTTTATGCTTGAAGTTTATCTGTGTTTACTTATGCATTTTAATGTACCAAGATGATAGTTCCATACTATTTCTTTCTACAATATTGATGTGATAACAAGCTTTTATTGATAACAGCTGCAGATCAAGAGAACAACAAACCATCACATTCTGAACAAGTTAAAACTTTTGAAGATGCTGACAAGAACAAAGAACTGGTTGCTACCGGCAGCAAACCTCATGATGAAAATGAGGTTGATGACAGGTCTGGAAATAAATTCAAGATGATAGATGCACTAAATATGATTCGTTAGAGCACATTGTTTCCTATCAGGATTCTTGGACTGCCCAGCTAGATTGCAAAATTTCAACTGAAGCGCTTTTCAGATGACTTGCTCTTGTCTGGATGACTAACATGAATGTTTCATTGCAGGAATGATCCAGGTGCAAGATCCAGGATTGACCCCATTCATGTTGACGAAGATTTGACAAAGACAGGAAAGGCAGATGGCAACAGTGGTACTGACACGGCAGTGGCTGGTACAGAAAAGAACCCAGCAAGCAGTGATCCTGTGGCCACAAATGGTAAAGGTTCAATGGTGAGTGCTGGTGCAGACAATGGACAGCCTCAGCGCATTAGGAAAGGACGTGGTTTCACAAAAGAATATGCATTTGCACGTAGATATAGGACACCGTCTCCAGAACGCCCCCCTGTTCGATCCCGCTACGATGGTGGAAGGCATGATAGGTGGAATAATTTCAATAGGTACTGTACTGAAACATCAACATTTAGCAAACTTTGATGGATTTGAGTACTTGATGTTTTCACTGGGTTGCCCATTTTGTTCAGGTATGGAAGAAATGGTCCGTATGATAGACGTTCACCAGTAAGGAGATATCGTGGCCCTCCAGTTGCCACTAGTCCATCCAGGTTGGAATTTTTGTAGACTTGAAAGTAACAACACCTCTTTCTGACTTATTATCTTTATTTATGTTTTTTATTTTTTAATGTATTTAGTTTGATATTATTATAATAGTTAAGTTGGTTGATAAGAATACCAGTTTAATATCACAAGATGGGCATATTGTAGGCAGCAATAATTGGTTACAGTGCTCAATATATACAAACCTTTTGATCTTACATAACTTGTAAAACGAGTAGCATCTGTTCACTTTCTCTATGCTGGCTGCAAACAGCAATAGCTTTGCTTGCTGGCTGCGGCATGCCGCCACAGCGCAAAAAATGTGCAGCGAACAGGCCCTTAGCATTTTTTAGTGTTCAATGTCTCTTCCTTGACAGATCAGTGCTGCTATGGATGTCTGTCTGGTACCAAAACAGTTAGGGTTTAATTTGTATGATCAAATCCCCAAAGTCTGCCTGACACCATACTTGCTTCCTTCTATGTGTCAGTTTGAATTGATTGACAAACTTTATATATAGCCGAACTCTTGCAACTACATTACAGAACCTCTTGTTTATGGACCAAACAGATTGATCTTTAAGCTGCTTCCATTTCCATACGCGATATGTTCTCTTGCATTCATGTGCAAAGGCCCTGTTGGTGTTGCTTTATCAATGGTGGGTGGATTAAAGGTTTTAACATACACTCAGGTACCCAAGGAGAGACAGAAGCAGAAGCAGGAGCAGGTCGCGCAGTCCTGTGAGACGCTATGACCATGGAGGATACCGCCGTCCCAGTCCAAGACGCAGCCGCAGCCCTGCAGAAAAAACGAGACGGGATGTAAGCAACAGGCCTCGTTCAGGCCGTGGTGCAGGTGGAGCTCACCGCAGCAGCAGCCCTCCTGCCAACCGAGGAAGGTCAAGGTCCCGGTCAAAGAGCCGCTATCCCTCAAGGTCCGTATCTCCTGACCCTGTCCCCACCAAGAGGGGGAGCTCAAAATACAACCGCAGACGCAGCAGCAGCTCAAGATCCAGCAGCCCTGATGATGGAAACAAAGGCTTGGTTTCGTACTGAGATGTGATGACTTCAAATTTCCTGCTGCCGTGAACTCATGTTTTATGATGCTACTGTACTCTATTCTGTAGTATTTCGCTGGTATCATGGGATACTGATCGTTTATTCTATGTTTTTAGTGAACTCGAATTTGCATTTTATGTACTTGTACGCTTGGGCGAACAATTTGTACCTTGAAAATGTTTTGTACTATGTTAGATGTTAGCGAATGATCTTATTGTTCGATATGTTGCCAATAATTTTCAAAGCATTGTCGTTCAGGAAAAGGTGAAGCCTGCACAAGTGCAACTTCACATATTTGGGGTACTCCCTCTGTCCTGATTTGTGTGGTTTTAGCTCAGCACGGGTATTAAGAGTGAAATGTGCACGGGTGTTAAGAGTGAAATGTGTTGAAAACGAGAAGGAGAGATGGATATACGATGCATTGAAATAAGAGAAAGATGTATTAGAAAGTGAGAATGACAATTAGAGCCACTTTAGTAGAGCTCTCAATTTTTTATATTTGGTTAGAATCAAGAAAGCTTTGCTATATTTCAGAAGAAGTGATTTTTGTTTGAGTAAAGTGATTTTTGAAATAAACTAAGAGCTTTGACGGAGCTATCAGTTTTTGATTTTTTGAATTCACTTTTTGATTCTTCTATAAAGTTATGAAGTGATTTTAATGGCTGAAAGCGATTCTCTTTGATTATCTAAGAATAATTTTTGACAAAAAATCATTTCACAGAATCAAATAAGAATCACTTTTTAATTTTTTAAAAAACAGTGTTTAGTAGAGCTCTTTTGATTTTAGCTAAAAATTAAGAGCCGAGAGCTCTGTCAAAGGGCTCTAAAAGACTAGAACCTGAAAAATAGCTTCTGTGAAATGATTTCTAATCTTAGATTTTAGAGAATCACTTTTAATCACAGAATCACTTCACAGTAAAATCAAAAATCAAAAGTAAAAATAGAGAATCAGATGAGAGAGCTCTGTCAAAGAGCCCTTAATTTAAAACAATTGGAGAAAGCTAAGGTGATAATATATAAAATTAAATGGAAAGAGTACTAGTGAATGTCAATTGTCTTTGTTAGTCTCGCTATACTGGCCAATTGATGTCAAGTGAGGACTTCATGAGTAATTTTTTTAGAAAAGGTTTCTTATGCCTCCTTTGTAACGGTGGAAATTGTTACGTTCCCTGTGTTTTTTTCTCCGGTAAAACTGACTTATTGATATGAAATTCTTATATGATTCCTATAAAAATACTGGAGTCCTAAGGCCGTAGACCTCTGCTTTTATCACTGCGTATGAGCCGTACCACTCATCCTTAATTTTCTATTCTTTGATAAATATATAATTTCAGCGGTAACAGTCTAACAGATTGTTCTCTCGATCGAATCCTAAACAGCAATAAACCGATACCAGTGTTCTAGAGCATTTTCAGTGTCTTATTTTTCAAACCAGAGATAGTACATTATATTTAGGCCCCCCTCCCCGCAATTGGCACAGCTTCTTCTCTGACTAAAAATGATTTTTTTTTGTTCTATAAGATAAACTAATCAGCTCAGTGTAGCTCCAACGAAGGGGGCCCTCAGTACTAGCAGTATAAGTACTTGTTCTACATCCACCCAGAATCCTGACCAATCAATGCGCACACCAAACTAATCACTCCCTATATGTGCCAGGAGGGCCCAGAAGCACAATGACTAGGTATACCGCACGAATATTCAGTACATGGTCGCACCAAAATTTTCGTCTGTAGTTTTGCCACTATTTTGTACAACCCCAACAGGAATTCCCTTTTACATTAGTTGGCAATGCCAATACAAAATCTTCAAGTTTCGTTAGCAGGAAGAGACCAGGTTCCTCAGATTGAGTTTACAGGTTAAAATACAGCCATGAGCCAACTTTTTGAAGATTATCCATCCAGAAAGGTAACAAAACTGCATGCTACTACGTTGACAACGAGCTTGGGGTGGATCGCCAACGACTTGTTCATTAATCTAGCCAGGTTCAAGTATTTTTGCCCCCAAGCTTCACAACTGACAGTTTTTAGCTTCTTTTAATTGAGCTTGTTCTGCCTCAAGCTTCCTTAAAGCAGATGAACTCAGTTTCTCCCCTTCCATACCTCCAGAAAGAAGATCAACAAACTTGATCTGAAATTAAGCTCACCCACATCTGGATCAGTTATACTCCCTCCGTTCTTAAAATGATGTCGCCGTTGACTTCAAATCTCAACTTTGACCGTTCGTTTTATTAAAAAAATTAGTTCAAATGTGTAAAATTTTGAACCATATTTCAAGTACATTTGATGATAAAGCAAATTATAACAAAATATATGAAATTTATCATAATTTTTTGAATACGACGAATGGTCAAAGTTGAACTTTAAAGTCAACGGCGACATCAATTTAAGAACGGAGGGAGTATATCCAGACAGTAGTAGACTAGTATCGGTTAAGGAGATACAGAAGCTAGGATGAATACACCTTCCACAGCGGCAACCCTTTCTCCTCTCTTTTTCTATTTGTAGCAAGTCCACCATTAAATGTCTCCTTACTGAACAAAAGGAGCATTGCTAAATCAAACGGGGCACAGCATAAAGCAAAGCTTAAGATGCTTTATTACATGATCCGCAGCCCATATATTTCTACATTTAGTATACCGATATACTCAGAATTCATATACCTTCAGTATAGTTTTGAGCTTGTTGGATTACTGATTTTTTTACCTTTGGTAAGATCACATACATAAAAGAACAAATAAGGCAGTTACACTAAATGTCTGGAAAGGGATGGTTCAATTTTGATACCTCACGGTAATGGCATCCAACTTGTCATCAGTAATGGAAGGGCCATAAGGATCCTTAAGGATCCTCAATAGGCTCCACTTGAACTATCAATTTTGGCTTAATTGACTGCAGATAGTGACAAATCGATCATAAGCTTCTATCAAAAAAGTGAGTTTAGATAAAACATGATAGGTATATTCACTTTCTGTAATTCATAAATACCCTAAAAAGAGTCGTATATACATTACATGAACAGGCATAAGACATGAAACTGACAAACCCTACTCGCTCTGAAGCATATGTCTCTAATCGTTCAGCCATTGCTAATTTCGTGTCCAGAAAGTTTTTGCTAGAAGATTATCTAAGGATATAATGCAACAAGATTTTCTAGAGCCATAGATTTATATAAGGAGAATGTGCCATCACATTCATAACAATTTGGTTCTGAAATTTTTCAGAAAACTCCATACAAAGCATAGGTCAACTCATTTCTCATACCAAATTCGACCAATATAATTTGAAGACATATGTGCATAAAATAATTCTAATTCCTCTTCATAATCAATCAAAAGAACAAACACTTCTACATATGCATCCATTTATGAACAAGTGTACTATACCACAGCTTTGATGTACACATCAAGCAACGGGAAAAAGCAACAAAGCCAAGCCAACAGCAGAGGCCAATCGCCCTCCTAAATATTCTCCAACCCATCTACTAATACTTTACCAGCAGACATAACACGAAACATGGAGAACGTGATCAGGACCTTGATGTCATCCTCCACGGCCTTGATGCGCTTCTCGACAGGCTCAATCAGCTCGGCGTACTGCACACACGAATAATCAGAATCTCCGATAAAGGACGAGCAAATGTTAAATTTCATTCTGGTGGTGTGTGTGTGTGTGTGTGTTTGAGTGGTGGTGGGGGGACAAAGGAGCGATTTTTGCCTCCTTCTTGGCGACCATCGGGCCCGTGCAGATGCCCACCACGAGTCGATCCCTCGCCAAATCCGCGGTGGCCTGCCACCCACGAACCACGGACACGAAGAAGCAAGATTCAACCGCAGCTCGTCGCAATGGAAGTCAAAGGTTAAATAAGTCTGCCAGCAACCTTGAGAAGGCGGCGGTGGCCGTCGTGGAGGCGGTCGAAGGTACCGCCAAGGACCACAGACCCGTAAGCTGGGGGTGCAGCCTCCTCCGGAGCTGGCGGCGGCGTCGCTCCGGCCGGAGCGGCGCCGTGGTCCGGGGAAGCGATCATTTTTTTTTCCTATGGAAGGAGAAGAAACCGTACGGCTTCTTCTTCTGCTGCTGCTCTGTCCGTCAATGGAGGGCCCAGATTGACTGATGTGCAGCGGGGGTGGTGCTATTACCAAACTTGTCTCCTTGTTGACCTCTGTCTGTCTCGGGAAAACGAAATATTATTACCTCCACTAGAGAAAAATAATTCTCGTGCCAAAATCTCACTTGCATACATTAAATTTCAAGTGTCTAAAATGAAGCATCATCTTGCTAAAAATGAGAAGCATCTTCTTGCTAAAAACGATACCTTTTGAATATATTTTTAAAATTAGATACAAGAAATGTCTACGAAGGAACCCTACTTTCAGTAAACAATTTAGAGCTCAGGAGGACACACGACCGGGAGGACATGGACCCACTCTTAAAAGTTGATGATGTATTCAATCTTATCATAATCAACTTATCATGACAATGACATGGACCAGCACTTGGTATTGCACAATTTTTTTGGATTCAGTACGTGGCTGAAATCTGTGTGCTCAGTCCTCACAGCCTATGAGAAACTGAAACGTCAACATATGCCAAGCGAATCCTAATTGCTACTATACACCAGTATCATTGCAAAATAAATGTTTCAAGAACCTTTTTACAGTTTCTAAAAACAGACAAAGAATTTCTATTTTACAGCATCTTCATTCCTCTGAATCAGATACTAAGCTGACGAGATCACCCTTAACATACATTTAAAACAGAACTTATCAATGGTGATTGCTAGAACCAGCAACACTCAAAATGGTAGAAAAAACAAAAGATAAAATCAGTGAAAATGTGAAATCACTGATTACAGATATTACAACCTACAATATTAAAGTAACTGACTCAAATTCAATTAGAACAGACTCTAGTTAGCTTCTCTGCTTCTGGAAAATTGAGCTATTGAACAGAAGTTTCTGCGAAAACTCCATATACACAGTATCAGTTTCACTATGGTAGAAAAAGGGACCTGCTAGCAGCATAGATCTCTACAAGATGGAGCAGTTCACATACGTGAAGAACCCATCGGTTTTGCAGCTCAAACATATGCACATATTTTTGTTCTCAAGTAACATGACCTTTGCAGAAGAGCAAAGAATTCAAGAGGATAAAAGGCGTCTCAACTGAAGCAGGTGCTCCTCATTTGAGATGTTAAGAGAGAGGCGCAGGTTTGTCAGGAGTGACTCTTGCTCCCATGTCAGAGGCCCCGAGGCATAGAAAGCTCTTACTGTTGTTTGGTATGCTTGTAGCTCCAGATCATGCAAATTAATATCTAAACTGGGTCCATACACTTTGTTATCCTCCCAACAAGATCTAGTTGGACATGTAGACATGGCATCATCAGGGAAGCAACTGCTTGGTCCAACTGTTTGCTGTTCACCATTGACAGAGTACTCCAAGCAATTCACGCTACAACTGGCCACTGAGCACTCATTCTCTTCTTTGGCATGTAAGAGTATCTGAGATGAACCAAGGACTTCACATTCTGGTGTTGTTATTTTTGTCCTTGTAAAACTATTCTTGGAAAAATTATTGTGTGTTTTACTGAGAGGTCTGTACAAGCAATCACCGTCAATGCCATTCCTATCAGAGACCTTCAGAGGCAACACTTTCTTAATTGGCTGACAAACTTCATATGCAGCTGTTTCGGTTTTCTTGCTTGTTCCTCTAACAAAGTTATCAGGTAGCATCTTTCTAGGTTTTAGTTTCTTGACAACTCTTGTTGCAGTGGCAGGGCGAAGTTTGGATGATTTATGCCTCTTAGTCATGTGACGATCTTCCTCAATGTCTTGACAGCCCTGTCTCATAAAACAATTAAAGCATGAAAAGGTTTATCAACAAGTTGGGCTGGTGTACTTAACCTTGTGATTTGAATAGATAAAGAAAATGGTCAAAGAAATGATTTTGCAGTTTAAGCACATGCGGTGGCACCCTTATAATTGAGTGCTACATTTACACCAATGTGCCTGACTGATAGCAACTGGAAAATGTAATTCTGAAAAGCATAATATTGTTATGAGAATCTCGAAAACACCATCGGGTAATCTGGACTGCTGATCATAACAAATGACTCTCACAGCAGTTCTGAAAGGACCGATTAAAAATATATGCAAAAGATTAAAATTGAACATTGGTTTTGACCTTGTATATAGAAGTTGACCGCTTGGCATGATTAGCTTGTGGAATCCTCAGGCAAGAGATGTGGAATTCCTTCAGTTGGATGAAACATGTGAGCCTGATGCCGAAATACGCATTGTTCAGCACCTTCATAATCATTCCAGGCCTCCACGAGTTCTGATACAAAACCTCAACTATATCACCAGGAATCCATCTGCTTTTTGTCAGATCAACTGGTCGATGAGGCCTAACATCTTCTCTCTGCATCACCTTCTTAACTTTAGACTTCATTCTAGAGTCAAAATGTAGGTGATTATTCCTAAAGAATCGTCTTTTATTATTTAATTCCAGCAGATGTCACTATGAGCTATGAGGCTCCACCTGCTACAGTCATCTGACCAGTTTTTCATACAAAAGAAAAAAAACATTAGAAAACGTAAAAAGAACTAGTACAGTGGGAAGAATATTGAAACATGAATGATTTGGTAACAGCCTAATTTATTTATCTCAAGGTAAAACACACAGGTGAAATATAAAATTCATCATCGGTAAATGTTTGAGCAGAAGAAAGTCTAAGAGACAGTCATGAAACAAAAACAATGTATCCTGGTGGTATAGTGATATGAAGTTGTGAACTCGCTCAGAACCAAGAGGCTATCATCCGTAAGACTATTAGCTGAATAAAAAGGTAAATCCAGGGAAAAAAGGATTCAGAACCTGAACACTTATACCACAAAACACAATGTAACTAGACCAAGGAATAGTGAGTCAGGCATTATTGGGCTCAACAACCCCAGGTGCAAGTTTCACAATAAGAGATCACTCTTAAGCCTATATAAGTAAACGAGTCAACTACAGTTTCTTCTGAGTCTTACAGAAATCAGTTCACACATGAAGTAATATTGCTAGGGCTGGGGGCAGTTCAGACCCCTGCCTACTAACCATCAGTAAACCGTACCTTGCTCTGATTTCAGTATAAGATAGGAGTAAGAACTACAAGCTGCTTCCCAAGCCTAGCGGTTTATGCAGAAGAAAGTTGAAACTTCTGTCCTTAGGAAAAATCAAACCACCGTGTAGTCAGATGGTGTACAGTCACCCCATTATGGAGCAGATAATACATCGCTTCATTTAAGAGTTTGTTTAATCCGTTTAAAATGTTAAGGGCAATAGAGAATAGAGATTTCAAGCAGGTACAGTACAGAACTTCAAGTTGGAGCTACCGACATTAGAAATAGAAAGATATAATTTCAATAAACATTATACATGTAAGAACAAGAACTGTAAATGATAGAGCTGGCCTTTTGAATCTTGGAACAAAAAATGAATATCAACCAAGAACAAAAATCGTATTTAATCCAAATTCATCCAAACTGCAAGTACAGAGAAATTTTCAGAAGATTAAGGGCTGCTATGACCTTTTTAGAAACGTGAAGTCTTTATGGATCTGAGAACTCTAGCAGATGGCCGCAACATTTTTATTTTGATCTCAGTTTGGAGAAAACATCTGAATATATATAAAGAAGACAAACAGCGGCAGCTCAAAATTGGATTTACGAACATAGAGAATCAAAGTTGTATTCGCACGATTTTCAAGAAATACAAATATTGACTTGAAAGAACACAATAAATCTGCTCGAAGCACTCCCCACATGAAGAAAACTAAACAAACCAACGCACCTTGCGGATCCAATAACGGAATATCAAATCGAATTACAACTAATGGAGCCCCAATCAGGCTGCTCTTCCAGCCAATCGGATTAGAGGTCTGAATCCAAGACACCAACCAAGGAACAGATAGAACTAAAGAGGCATTTGCCACCACAAAACACCTCGAATCAAAATCAAAATCTAGTGTCAAACAAATTTCAAAAACTTGGATCATCGAAGGCGACCAACCTGGGCGGGGTGGAACAGATTGATCTGGTTCCTAGTAAGCAACAGAGAAGACTAATTCATCAGTACCCAACCGTCTAAGAAAACGGTGTGCTGGCTGGCATGCTCTGCAGATTGGCTGTTTCTTCCCGTTCTCGCCTTCGTGTTTCTCGCGTTCCAGTCGTGGGATTCTTTTTCCCTTTTCCTATTTAATTTTACATACATATAGAATTTTCTCGTAATTATAAATCACTAGAAGTTCATTTTTCTAAAGTAACTTTAAAAAATGCTCTTGATTCGAACGTTGATGCTAATTTTATTCATTGGGTTGCGTTCTTTATATATATTTATTATTTTTTTGTTCATATAGAACAAAATTATTATGTGGATTTCTATCATTAAAATTGACAATTCGTCTTATTCAAAAAATTAATTTAAATATATAAAAATATAGCACATGATTCAAACTATTTTAATAATAAAGAAAATTATAACAAAACATATACTTCTCAAAAGTCACGTTCGACTTCTATAAATTTGCATATTCATGTTTGATGAAGTCGCATTTTGGTTGTTCGATTTCTCTAAAGGCGCATTTTGGTTGTTCGACATGGTATTATTTCTGTAATTTCTCCGATTTGAGTATTATTTTTGTAATTTTTGAGAAAAAAGATAATATTAAAAAAATCACCAAGTAAACTTGTAGTTTTTAGGTTGATTCCTCTAGTACTGTATAATTTACCATTATGTTCTCTCTGATGAAATATAGCTTGCCATCAAATTTCACTGTAGTATATATTTACTCCTATGAGCGAGTTGTAGTACTATATATATTAAAAAAAAAGTAGCATAGAAATGGTGTATTATATATTTGTCTCTTGAGGTAGTAGTATCATTTGCACAGATAACACAAGAATGCTTACCACTTTTCCATAGGTAGGTTTGTGAGGCATCGGGAGTAGATCATACAGCCATCTTCTCGACAGGAGTGCAAGCTCCTATAATGTCACTTCCGGTTATTATGTTGTTGCTAATGGGTGTCGAGAAATGGGGCCATGCAATGTATCACTTGCTTCTGGTTATCCTCATGAGGGCGTGATTCTGCTTCCGCTCGAGCGACAAAGCCATCTAAGTAATGATGCTCGGAGCAGCACCACAGTTGAATGTCGAAATCCTCGTTTCCAATAGAAAATGTGATTGCACTAGAATCTTGCAAAGGTTGTTCAAATGTTTGGGGGGGGGGGGGGGGTGTTAATAAGTTTCATGATCATGTTGCTGAAACATGTACCATACTATAGTGTATACACACTTTGGTGATGCTCAATTATTTCATTAAACAATTGTGTATCCTCTCACTTAGGGATGGGGGTGAGTTTTGTAAAAACCCACCCACTTTAAAAAAATTTGCAGGTGCAATATCAAACCCGCGCCCGCACCTGCTGGTGAAATGTGAAACCCGCACCCGAATCTGTCGGGTTTCGAGCGGTTGTCGGGTCCCCCTCGGGTTTTGTTACAAACCGCATATATATCAAGTATACACACAGGTGTCGAGTCTCCGTCGAGTTTTAAATCAGGTATCGGGTCTCCATCGGGTTTCGAACCGGATTTCGGGTCTCGTGTCGAGTTTTTGACTGAATTTTAAGTCCTTTGTCGGGTTTTAGATCGGGTATCGGGTCGGGTTTTGGTCCCTTATCGAGTTTTAGATGGTGTATTAGATTGAGCCATATAATTCGTTTTATTCGGGGTTCGACGGAGCATCCACGGGTGCGAAATAGAACCCACACCCGCACACAATATTATACGGGTCGGATGTGGGTGCGATCCGCGGGTGAATTCTCACCCTCGCACCTGATGGGTTTAAAACCTTACAGAGACCCGAACCCGGGGACCCAAATTGCCATCCTTGATCTCACTTCAAGCCACTTGTCATATAGATCTCGTGTACCATCAAGCTGCAAATGCTTTCCAGACGTTGACGAGCAGGTTCATAAGCTTTAAGATTCTAGCATCACAATAGCATAATGAAGAACAAGAAAGTTTCAAAAGTAAAATAGCTTTGCTAAACTAAATTAATATACCCCCCCAAAAAAAGCAAGTTGTTCTATATTCATAATCTCACGAGTTAGTTAAGAAATTTGAAGAACACATACAATGGATCCCGTGAAGACTTTTCCAATTTTGACATCGGTTGTGCCAATTTTTACGACATCTTCGGATGCACACTTTTATGAACAAAAGTGGAGGGAGCAGGTTCGTTACCTCTCTTCGGATGCCATTCTTGCTTAGGCGCGGTGGTGAAGCTCCCTCTTTGATCTTTGATCGGTCGGGAATCCTTCCGATCCAGAGTAGGGTTGGAGAGCCTCGTGAAAACATCTTCTCTCGGTTCATTTTATCCCGGATGAAATGGTGGGTATAGCATTGGTGGAACGGGCATCGGTGGCATGGACATCGGTGGCACGGGCATCCATAGTCCCATGTACGGATGTCACACCTGGAATAGTGGGCACGGCATAGGACGAAACTATGGTGACGGCACTCCGAACCCATGTGGAGGAAAAGAAGGAGGAGGCACGTGCACATTCACAGTTAGCCTCATCTCCTTCCTAGGTGGGCTGCCTCCCTTAGGCAGTGATCTTGGCCACTTCATAGATCGATTATTCAAATTGGTCTTTTTGTTTTTTACTTGGCCATGAGACGGTCGAAGGCGCTTTTGAGCCCCATCTTCCGATCTGTGGTCTTGCCTTAGTTTATCTTCCACTTGCCCACTTCAGGATTCTTTCGGCTTTATCATCTTGAGCTGTAGAGCTTGCCCCTCGGGTCTAGAGCTTTGAATGGTGACTTTGAGAGACTCTTGACCATCGAGAGACTTCTCGAGCACCACCTTCTTAGATGCCCCTTTCTCAATAGGAGAAATAGGCATCTCCTTCCCGATGATCACATTCTTTCCTTTGGTTGTATCGGCTTGATGAGGCCGAATCAACACTTTGGGGTTGAGCTCTAGAGTGTTAACGGGGAAGGGATGCTTGTCGATCTGCATCGACTCAATCGTCCCTCATTAAGGGCGGATTGGACCTGTCGACGGAAAATATTTCAATTATTAGTAGCATGAGAATAAGAGTTGTGCCATTTACAATACGCTCTACGCTTAATCTCATCCATCGAGGGTAAAGTATATGCAATTTTAATGTATCCATCTTATTGTAGGTCATCAAATATTTTGTCACGCTTAGCCACATCAAAAGTGTATTTTATATCGTCTTTCCGATTCTTATGAACCAGTTTGAGCAAATCACAAGCAAACGACTTGGCCTTAGAGGGCCAAACAAACTTGGCAGCCAAAATGTCGTTGAAATCGTTATCAGGGCTATCTGAATCATATTCTACGACGTGCACGCTACGGCGGGTCTTGTAGTCATATTTTATTTCTTTACTTTAGCTTTCTTGAGCCGAAGCCCTTTGTTGGAGGTGAGTGAGTGTAAGAAAATTGTACCTCTCTAACTTTTCCCTAAGATGCGACTGTAAACAACTAAAAGCTAGGTCGGCTAAATCTTTTTTAAAAATTGTCAAATTAAAGCATTGGTTCTTAACATCACTAAACCGTTGAAGATAGTCAACGACGGGTTCCTCTTTCCCTTGCTGAACCGATGTCAAATGTGACAACTTTAATTCGTTGTCCCCGAAATAAAAGTGGTCGTAAAACTTCCGCTCTAAAGACTTCCACGTGTATATGAAACCGGGGACAATGATGAAAACCAAGAGAAAGCGGTTCTGGTTAGTGATAGAGAAAACAAACGTACTTTCAAGGCCTCCCTAAAACCCACTTCTCCTAGTAGTGCTATATATTGACTAATGTGTTCCCAAGTGATTTTGCTATCTTCGCCATTGAATTTGAGGAAGTCGAAAACATGCCATCCTTCGAGATATAGGACCGAATCAAAATAAACAGGGTACGGTTTTTGATAAATTCGGTCCCTCCCCTTAAGGTCTACCCCTAGTGTTTCACGAAATTATTTGTTTAAATCCTCCTTAATGCGCGTCATACACTTCTCTATGTTGGCAATGGGTGGCCTAGTAGATGCGCTCGATGGTGTAGGGTGTTTATTCGTTTTCATGGCATTAAATATCTCATTAGAAATAAGGCCACGAGAGATACCCGTAACGCTTGGTGGTATATGCGGTGTGCTATGTGCGACAGTACTGTAAGAAGGAACAAAATTAGCCAATTCATTCAATCGGTTTGTGGCTGGATTGGGGATGCTAGTGATTGGCTCTACGCTAGCGGGAGACATTATCAAAGCACTAGTTTGCACATAAGACGGAAAACTAGTTTGTCTACTAAATGAGTTCAACGACATGCCATACGAAGGTTGTTCTACACTAGACATAGTAGGCACCGATGCACTAGGAGTAAGACCTACATGCGCAATATGAGATGATGATGAAATACTAACATTTTTAGATTTAGACATGTTTTTTTGAATCATGTATTGCATATCGTTCGTTAAGACCTTCTTCATGTCGGCAAAATAATATGAAAGGTCTTCAAAAGTAACGGGTGGGTGCGAAGATGTCCTTACATTGGCAGCACTCATGGCCGTGTCGTCGTCGACGGCTGGAAGAACGGGCTCCTTCACTTGCGAGATCGCGTTTTGGCGGTCCTTTTTGAAACACGCCAAGTACTCTTGCAGCTCCCACTCCTCGTGCACCTTGCGCGCCTCCTCGGGCAACTCCTCCAAGGATGGCATGACGATGTTCGTCGTAGAGATCTCAGAGTTCATGGTGGAAATGACAATTCGGTTTGTGAAACCGCAGTCACTCGTCCTCAGCGGAGTTGCAAAAAAAGTGTGTTAACGCCGAAATCGGGTCCGGGTCAATATACCACTCGCACGTCCGTGTGCGGAAACGCTGGCGCTTCTTTAACGTCGGGTTTGGGTAGCACCTAGACAATTCCGCCTCAGAAGGGACCCCGTCGGAGGGTTGGTCCGAGCTCGGTCAGGCCAGTCGGATCATCATCAAACGTCGTCGAAACGAAGTAAGAACAACAGGGGGTCGAGTAAGGCGATTAGGGTTTAGAGAAGAACGAAATATAAAGGCAAATGGTTTGATCGATTGGGATCGTCCTCAACCGGCCATGGGCCTCTGTTTATAGAGGAGGGATGGTCTTATCCCGAAGGGCAACTAATTCTACGAGTTAGTTAAGAAATTAGATTCAATGTGCTGAAAACCTTACTAAATCGGCATTACCGAAGTCTCTGATAAAATCCCGGACACTTCGGTGGCTAGAGTCTCCGGTAAGGTGCCGGAGGCTCCATCGTGTAATTTCAAAAACCCGAGAGAGCTCATCGAACTCTCTGGCAGCATGCCAGATACTCCGGTGGGCTAAGTGCCCGAACCCCCGAGAGGGCTCACCGAACACTCCAGCTACACGCCGAATAGTCTGATAGGCCAAGTGCCCGAACTCGAGAGGGCTCATTGGACCCTCCAGCAACGTACTAGATACTCTGGTGGGCTAAGTGCCCGAACTCGAGAGGGCTCACCGGACACTCCAGCAACATGCCGGATACTCCGGTGGCCCTGTGATTTTTGGGTGTCAACAAGAACATCACGCTTGTACTAGTTGGTCTAATTTACATCGGCCGATTGAATTTTGTCTGTAGGACACTGTAATTTCGAGTATTTGTTTCCAATACACTGTAAGGAATATCCTGAAAATATAATAAAATGATCACATTGCTCTTGGTGTTCTACGAGAATCATTTCTTTTCTACGGAGCTTCAGTTGACTGAAACCAGCACGCATGGCGGCATCTCTTTTCGTGCTCGTCAACGGGAGACTGGATGCGAGCCTTGTCGTGCCAGTTGAGGTTGTGGAGTCCCAGCGCATCACTTGGCCAGGAGGAGGCCACGGACAATGTGGTCATTTTGCCATAGAATATTCTCTGAATATTCTCAACAGTGTTCTGGAGACAAATACTCGAAATCGCAATATCCTGCAGAAAAAATTTAATCGAACGGTGTGGGTCAGACCAACTGACACAAATGTGATGTCCTGTCGACAAATTTTTCACAATAATACAATAAATTTGACCCATGTACCATTATACTAGTCCAACTTTCCTACTAAAGTTGATACACAAGTGCGATCTAGTATGCAGTAGTAGTACTAAGGGCTTGGTTGGATTCGCTGACTAATTGTTAGTCTGGACTAATAATTAGGCGACTAAAAAATAGTCGACTAACTATTAGTCTGTTGTCCGTTTGGAGAAAGGACTAATTGTTAGTCCATTCTTCAATAAAATGTCTACTTTGCTCTTGACTAATTATTTGTTATTTGGCTGTTTGGATCCATAAATAATTGTCAGATCGCTAGTTGTATTTCTCGTCATGTATTTAAATTTTGTATAGTTTTTCCTGCTATTTTCTCAAATTTACTTTCATGATTTATTTAACACAAATATATAATCAGAGCAACATAATAAATCAATTAATTAACAAAAATAATTAAAAAATGATCCATCGTCTATACAACAAGGCAAGACAATGCGGAGGCACTCACGCTTGTATGAATGGAAGGAAAGAGGAGGCGATAAGAATATATAGACAAGGTTTCATATGTTTCCAATTCTGATCCAACAGTTTTGTTGTTTCCGAGTTAGGTTTTGAAAATAAAAATTAAGGGTATTTTAGTTTTTTATTGTATCTATGAATTATTAGTCGCAATTAGTCCCTTTGGAGCAACTAATTGGGAAACAATTAGTCCGTGAATATACTAAAAATTAGTCCTTTATTAGTCTGCCCGTTTGGACAAAATTAACTAATTTTTAGTCGTAAACAATTAGTTAGTCAGATCCAAACAGCCCTAAGAATAGGCACGATTCGTAGGCTCCGCTTTTTTTTCTCTAAACAAATCATAATTAAAATTTATTTTTAAGCCACGATCAGACCTAAACTGATCTTTTTCTTTCAACAGACTACTACCTACCTCTGTTCTAAAATATAAACATTTTTAGGTTTAAATAAAGTCAAAATCTTTTAACTTCTAGTACCAATAATATCTAGAAAACTACATAATTTTAAATATAAAAAATATAATTTTTACGAAAGTTTATTTAATGATAAATACAAAAAAAAAATAATTTTTATATGATAAAATATTATTAATTATATATTATTAGTGGTCTAAGTAATAAAGTTGGAATTTGACTAAACCTAGAAATGCTTATATTTTAAAAGGTAGGGAGTATAATAGCTTAAAAAATTCAGCACAAGTGCAAGCTGACTCTTTCACCTCAAATTTGTCTACCCTATTTTCGAACTTATATACAACTAAGTACTAGACATAAAATAAACGACTAGACCTGCACAAGTAGGAGCAACATGGATTGGGGTCCCCTGAATTGGAGCTTTCAATTCAGGGAGCTACAGTAAATGAGAATTTCTCTCTCTCACACAGCCCTTCGATTTAAAATTAACTGTGGAAATTTATTATTGCAGTAAAATGAATTGTACTCCCTCCGTCCCTCTTTACTTGTCATTTTAGATGTGGACACATAGATTAAGGATGGTGAAAAAGGTAAGATGTGCTGAAAAAGAGATAGAGATAAAGATGTATTAGGAGTAGAAAAAGGTGTATTGAGAAGCGAGAATGATAAGTAAAAGAGGAAAATTTGTGATCTTTAAAATGATGAGTAATTGGGAGGGAGGGAGTACCTGATAAACATTAAAGGTTTTATAGTATCAAATTAAAAAAATAACCACTAAAATGCTACTAGTAATTCAAAATACTGTATCACCTCTCTTATTTTACTATAGTAGATGCTTCTGTACCTTGAATTGGTCCCTTCGATTCAGAGAATTTGCTTCTGAGCGACATGCACCAGCTGCCTTTCCCCCATATAGATGTCCAAACGGGCCACCTAGCATGGCCCGGCCCAAACCCGAAAAAGCCCGGCATGAACTATTTTGGGCCGGCCCGGCACTAAATGTTAAATGGGCCGTGTCGTGCCGTCCATCATGCTCAGGCGGTGGCCCGCAGCCCGGCATGTTATTATTTAATTGTGCTGTGCCGGCCCACAAGGCCCGACAGCCTGTATAGCCCATTAAGGTTCGACAGCTTGTATAGCTCGAAATTACAACAACATTTCAAACTCCCAAAATTCTCAGAATTCAAAGGCAGAATTTGAAATCTTCAGTCACACTTAATTTCATCACAGGCAACAAAATTCAAAAAGATTCTAGATCAGCAACACAGGAAACCAGATTGGCCAAAAAGCTAACTTCAAATTAAATTAAGTTCCTAACAACTGTTTTATGACTGCCTCAATAAAAACCCTTTGGCCTAAGGGAAAAAAGAGTACAGCCCAGCTCTAAGTTTCAAGTTCTCAGGTTACAGATTACAGACCAGCTCAAAAATTCTCAGGTCAAGCATCACAGTTTATAGATTACATAGAGGTATTGCAATCAGGAGCAGCAGCAGCATTAGCAGTACCAGTAGGTCCAGTTCTAGTATCCCCAGCAGCAGAAGCCCCAGCAGAAGAAGCATCATCATCGAGATACATATTCTCAAATGCCAGTTCGAGTTCTTCTTGGTGCGCTTCAATAGTGTGTTGAAGTCGATCTTCTCCTTGCTGTCAATCCTTCAGGCAGGTTAAAATCTCGACCATCTCATTCGATAAGCGACGTTGTCTTTCCTCAAGTACCCTACCACAAAGACTAAAAACAGACTCCGAACTGATAGTTGAAACTGGAACGGTTAAAACATCCTTAGCTAGAAGAGACAAGATAGGATATGTATGCTTATGTTCATGCCACCAACTCAAAATATCAAATTCATCATCATAAACACCTAATGGATCAGTATCAAGATATAATGTCAATTCTGATGCATGACTAAATGAAAAAGACAACAGTGTGAGGTTCTTCAGAATCACTATCAGGTGCATCAAAAGTAGAAGATGAAGCAAAAATCTTACCCCAAGCAGTTTTCTTTCTGCCACTTACCCTAGGCTGTGGTGGTCTTTGCAACCTTGCTGCCCCAAACTTAGCTTCATACTTGCCATAGATGTTAGTTAATTCAGCACAAACAGTATTGAAGTAAGTAGAATAATCAGTATTAAGCAACTTAGTAAGAATTTTCAGTGCATTAGTAAAACCTCTCAACTTAGCTCTTGGATCCAATATAAATGCAAATGAGTACAAGATAGAGATATCTTTCCAATATTTAAGATACTTAGTTTTCATTGGCACTACAACATTTCTTAGCATCCTATCATTTTCAAATGAGTTCAAGTGACCAGCAATTTTAATTAGTTGATGCACCATCAATGGAGAAGTACAATAATAAACACTGACAGTGCAAGAGTACAAATATAGAATAATTCAAAAAAATCATTTACTTTTTCAGCAACATACCAATCCTTTGGATTAAGCAAAGTTTGGCCCATTACCTGCTGATACTGGCTATTGATAAAGATAGAAACTGTACTTTTATAAGGTAATAGATGCTTTAATATTAGATTAGTAGAATTCCACCTTACATCCATATCTAATCCAAACTTCCTAGGACAAACCCCCAGTGCCATGCAATATGTTTTATATGTAGCAATACGTTGATTAGAAGAATTTAAAGATGATATTGCAGTTCTGAATGATTCAATAATAGGTTTCAAACGTTTTAATCCAGATTTGACAATAAGGTTAATAATATGGCATGCACATATTTGATGTAAGAAAAGAGACCCAACATAACCATCAAATTTGGGAGCAAGAATGTTCATAGCATTACCATTTGCAAAAGCATTGTCAAGCGTAATAGAGAAAACCTTATCAGTTAAACCATACTCACTAATGACAGTAGAACACGTTTTGCAATATTCTCACCAGAATGAGATACATCAATAAGCCTCATGCCAAGCACCCTTTTTTCTAACATCCATTCATCATTAACAAAGTGAGCAACAACAGAAAGATAATCTTCCTTAGCATTACCAGACCATATATCAGATGTAAGTTGAAGAAACATTAGCAAGCATTTGAATCACTGATGCACGACGTGTATTGAAACATTTTGTAAAATCCCTAGATGTAGTTTGCCTAGATACAACAGAGAATTTAGGATTATGAGCACGTGTTATGTAATGTTCAAATGCTTCAGTGGCACCAAATCCTAAAGGGAGATCTAAAGTAGCAATCAATCGACAAAGTTCAGTATGTGCAAATTCAGCATTATACTCCCATGACCTAACAGACCCACAGGATTAAATTGAAGCATTGTTTGAGTCCTACGAGCACGTTCAGATTTAGATAAATATGAGTTACGGTGTCTGAGCAAGTGTCCAGTACCACCACTGGAAGCAGCAGTCAACTGAGATTTGCGATGTTTACATACCGCAGCATACCTAACCTGGAAGCCCTTGTGTTCCTTGAACACTGGATCAAAGTCATTCCAGACTTCAGAAGTTGACTTTCTGCCTCTCTTCGCGCGTTTAGTTGCTGTCGTGCTCGCGGTGCTAGCTGATGCAGTAGGTGTGGTTGAGTTGCCATTGTTGGGCGTCGAAGAAGGAGTGGCCACTTGCGTAGGAGTAGAAGAACCGGTGCCTGCCGGATGAGACATGTTAGTATTAGGTTGTGCCGTGCCCGCCGGAGGAGGAACACTCGACGGGGGAGGCATTCCTGAACCAGCCCTCGCTGGCGTGCCCGAGCCGAACAAGAGGTTGCGTGCCGTACGCATCGCCTCCTCGCTCAGGTTTTGGCGGTGGCATCCTTAGCAAGGAGGGGTCGACTCGGGGCCGATCTAGATCTACGCCTCAAGGGACGCACATGATGGCATGGATGACCGGAGAAGGGGTCAGCGAGCCCCCGTCAAGCCGACCACAGCCAACTGGCGCTCAACTCAGCGTAGAACTAGGGAAAGCTGGAATGAGAACGGGCGGATGAGACAGGAGAGTGACGTGCAGGGCCCGAGAGTGGACAAGAGAAGGCAAAGAGGGGGCCATTCAGCCACTAGCAAGCCTGGAGCTCGGCCGCCTGGCGGGCAACGGCGCGCGGTGAAGCAGATTTGCTGAAGACTGGAGAGGCCGAGTGTGTGTGAGGCGCAGCCGAGAGCGAAGAGGGATGGGAATGAAACCCTAGCGGCAGGGCGACCGAGATTTATATACGGGCTACGATATATGGCCGGCCGAGGAACCCTAGCACGCCAGTAATAGGTCGTGCTTCGCGGGCTGTTAACAGGTCGGGCCATATGCCGTGCTTCTCGGGCCTCGGCATAAACGGGCCGTGCTCGTGCCGCCCATCGGACTGTGGGGGGGGGGGGGCCAAGCCAAGCCTGTAGCCTCGTACCGGGTCGGCTCGGACCCAAAATTGGACAGGCCGTGTCGTGCTTTGGCCCGGCCCGTTTGGACATCTATATTCCCCTATATCCTCAAGGCCCATGGGGCTTGATTGGGTTTCAGCTCGGAGAGAGGCCCAAAGAAGTCCACTGTACGTGTGACTTCTCTCCATCCTGAATCAGATCGCAGGCGTGAGGCGCCCCCTGCCGCACAACAGTAGGGCCGCAAATACCAAATTACCAAGACTCGTACTCGCGCGGCCACCGCCTGCTACAGGTGAGATCCGAGCTCTCCTCCCCCATCCTAAGGGAATCCTCCTTCCTTCCTTTTCTAGTTGAGATTTAGCTGGACATTGCGATGATGGGTGGATCCCTTAGCGAGGGCGGCGGCAGGGGCGGCGCGATTTCGTCCCAATCGGGATGATATGGGGTTTGAGAGGTGGATTTTCATCTCTGATCTCTCTGCTGGCGTTAGGTAGGGCGGCTGCCCTAGCTCCGCCTCTGTCGGGAGGCACGGCCATTGCTGTTAGATCGTAACTGCTGACCGTTGAAGCTGATTCCATTTCTAACTTTGTTTTTTGTTTTTTTTTATTGTTAATTTTGTAGGGTTCGGGTGTCCGCCTTGTTCTAAATGGAGGATCTAGCTAACATAGGTTGCTGTAGTTGTTTTAGCTTTTTAAGGAAGCCCAGTGTGCCTCAGAGTTCCGATGGCATGCTATCCAAAGATCTGCTCAAGCGCCAATCGACTGAGGATCTTGACGGAAGCTTCTACACTGGAGATGATCCTGACATAAGCTTTTACAATGGAGATGATCCTGGTACGAGCTTCTATAATGGAGATGATCCTGGTACCAGCTTCTATAACGGAGATGATCCTGGTGGGAGCTTCTACAATAGAGATGATGATGACCATCTTGATGGAAGCGATGATGGACCGCCAAGGAAGACATCTGAAGATATCATACGGGAAAGGGTTGAAAATAGCTATATATGTAGAGAGATTCTTGTTAAAGAGACGAAAAAGTTGTTTCGCTCAGAGGTACCCACTTTTCAGGCTTAAATTGTTTGCAATTCTTTGTTTTTTACCTGCATTTTCCATATCTGAAGTATCAGGTGATATAGTGCTGTTCGAACTTTATCTATTCATATCAGGCACCTAACTCTTCCTATTGTGAAATTCTTAACATTTGCCCTTGCTTAAGTTAATATTTTTAGGCAGTAAGCTGCAATCTTTTCTTGTTTGAGTGAAACATGCAATCTTTGTTATCTGTCTGCTCTGCTTTAAAATTCTTCAGGTATCACATCTCTGCTTTTGGTCAGAGTGACTGGGCTGCGCTTACTATTTATCTATTTGTATTATTTAATAACTGCTCTTCTGGTTATAGATGAGTCGCTCTTTTGGACTCGCCACCAGATAGTACTTTACCCTAAGCAATTGCATAATATACTTCCTGAAAACGGGTCGCCTTTTATTAGCCGTAATCTAGAGTAGACATTTTTGCTGGCAAACATAAAACATTGCGAGGTGGATAGTTTAATTCATTTTATGTTACTGGATCATTCCTACAGTCGCTTTGAATCTGTGTAAAGCATGAAGTAAGCGTTTGTGCTTATCAATTCCAAAAACCTGATACCTGTACCATATATGCGTACCAGAGATCCTTTCTTTTTAGACTAGTTTGGCATTTAATCAGCTCATATGGAATGGTGGATTGCTAATTTAACTTAGTGTATTACACCAAAATTTGAATGGGGAATCCCCTGCCTTGGAAGCATATAGTTAAGCACTATACACTAATAAAAAACTAAGGGTAAGTAATGGAGCTTCCACCTTCAGAATAATCAACTACATTAAGCCATCACCCCTTACTTTTAGAAACAGTACAAATCTGGTTTTGTATGATCTGTTAAAAGATGTATACGCAAGAATATTGGAATGTTGTTGTTCTAAACTAAACTTTGCATTGCTGTCCTGGTTCTGGTAAATTTATTGAACAATACAATAATTTTTTCCCTTATCATGTTGAGGATGAAAATGGTAAGAAGATGATCAACCAATATATCCACATGGGAAAAATTGGTTCTGGAAGCTATGGCAAAGTGGTAAGATGTCTTTGGATTTGCTAATAATTAACTATTTTGGATAGCAGCTAATTTTTCTTTTGTTTTGCTATTTAAAAGGTTCAATACAAAAGCATGAAAGATGGGATGCTATATGCAGTGAAGGTATTGCTTTCTGCTGGTCTCTTGTTTTAGTAACATATATATCTTTATATGATTAGCTATTTCCTTCTAGCAATTTTACTTTTTTTGTGCCTTTTCCTTGTATCTTGTAGCCTATGCATGATTTGTCTAATAGTTTATTTACATCAGGAATCAGCTGTTGACCAATTGTTAAAGTCTAGCATTTTCTTTCTTCTTTTGCTCAGCCAGTTAACTTCAACAGATTTGTGTGCACCGGGTGCTAGTGCTGATGTCTAACTGATGGAGTTTCAGCATTTTCACTTCAATTTCAGGTTTTGAATAAGCCTTATATGATGAAAGTGCATGTTGTACGATCGGAAACTGCAATGACAGATGTTCTTCGAGAGGTGTGTTATTGTCAACTTACCTGCCCATGTAATACATGTCTTTTATCAGAACTCAATGTGAGTTTCTATCAAAATGTAGAAGCATGAAATTTTTTACAGTGACACACATCAGCACAATTTTGGGCATATGTGCAGTATACCAACTTCCTGATTTTACATGTTATGACTGCATTATTTTTATTGCGTATAGTATCTAATTGATTGCCCCTCCTTTCTTGTGGAGACAGGTATCAATAATGAAGCTGTTGGAGCATCCCAATATTGTAAACCTTGTTGAGGTGATTGACGATCCAAACATAGATAAATTGTACATGGGTATACAATCATGCTCTATTTGTTATTTTTTTCTACTACTCTAATATGATGTTTTTGGTTTTTCTTTAGCCCACACACTTTATGCAATCATTAGTTACACTTTTCCATTGCATTGTCAGTTCTTGAGTATGTTGAAGGAAAAATGGTCTGTGATAATGGTATAGAAGAAGCTACCGCCAGAAATTATATGCGAGACATAATATCTGGTCTTTTGTATCTTCACTGTCATGTAAGATAATTTTTCATTTCTTCAACTGTGTACTAGGATCTCAAATTTTTTATTTCAGCACTCCTGTGTACTAGGCTTTCAAAGGCAAGCTCTGTTTGTGGGTTTTATTCAATCAAAAACATCCTCTCTACTTTCTACACTATTTATCTTCACTTAAGCCTTCAAGTTGTTCCGATAATGTAAGGCCATCTGGTCATTGGCCAAATCCACCCACTCTAAATCCTGATGCGAATCATGGCTCACAACTATATTGAGCCCTATATTCTATTCATGCACTGAAGCAAGGTACTCCTAGATAGCCTTTTAGGGAATATACAGCAGGGACCGCTCTGGGCACAAAACCCGAGCCCGAAGCTCGAACCCGAAAAAACCCAAACTGAAACCTGAATAAAATTTTCAGGTAGTAGATCTGAAAACCTGAATTAATTTCAGGCATAATCGAGTTTGTACCTTCGGTACCCAAACTACCCTAAGTACCCGAATAATTAGAAAATGAGCCTTTTTTAACCTACTATAACTCATTGTTATTGATCTAATTCTAGATCTAGTCATCCACACCCTAAGCCAACTATGCTCATCTCACAAATAACATTAGAAAACATACAAATCCCATTTACTCGGTCTGAACCGACCTGTAGGGGGCAGCTCCTTGAGGATGGGACCAAGGTTCGTGGATTTTCTCGGCTCCTGCTTGTAGGTGCTTCTTCTTAAAAAGAAAACCCTGGGGCGGTCTTACCCCTGGGGCCGAGTTTTTTTATAATATGGTGTCAAGTGACATAAATTATAACTATAATTTAATGTGACAGTGTAAATTCGGGTAAGTTGGGTTTACCCGAACCCGAACCCGAACCCGAAATATCGGGTACCCGAATTGTTGGGTTTAATCTTATCTCGAGTGAAATTCGGGTATAATTTTTGAAAACCCGAAATTACCAGTTCATTTAATAGATAGCTTAGCATTAACAGTAAATTTCCAAAGTTTCTAGACTTAATGCCCTTACCAGTTTTTGATGCAACAATGTTGTGATACAAGTGTGTTCCTGGTTGCCTAGTTCTTGATTGTGCAGGTTGCACTATTTGTGTGCGTTCCTTCTTGATTGAGACACTGAATCTTGCTATCTTTATACACAGAACATTATTCATGGTGATATCAAACCGGACAACCTCTTGGTTACAAGTAATGGCAATGTGAAAATTGGGGATTTCAGTGTCAGCCAGGTCTTTGAGGTCGTCTCTATAATCTTATGACACTGTATTTTTGTGAATTAAATTATTTTTGCCTGAAAATAATGAATTTTTGAATTGAATAATGAATTCCTTGATTTGGATAAGTTCATAATATATTATTTTCTTATACATACAATAAAATGCAATCTTGTGGATTGAGAATTTCTAAAACTTAGTTTATGTTGTTCTAGAGTTCTAGACACTTTGAAAAGATAATTGTCACCTCCATGCTTCCTGAGGATTTCAGATATCTTGTGCAGACAATGGTCTAAGATGGTTTCATATTCTTAGTTGGCCCACAACTTCATTTTCTTTGCCTGCAACTTATGTGCTTGTTTCTGTGGCAACTTATAACAAGGGGAATTTCATCATCTTCATAGTAAACTGATGAATGGTACTTATGTTATTGCATTGTAGGATGATGACAATGACATGATTAATAGGTCTCCTGGTACTCCTGTTTTCACCGCACCAGAGTGCTGTCAAGGTACAGCTTCCATCTTTTTTATATTCATGTTGCAAATGCTGCATGTCAAATTAGTCTGTCACCATGTTATGTACGTGAATGCAACAGTGTTTTTTTATAGCACTAATATATGACAATATGTAGAATTTTCATAGCTGCGTACTTCCAGAAACGCAAATAAACAATAACGCAACACTCTGGTTGTTCTGTTACAGATTTGAATTACGAAGGCCTTGTTTGGATCCTACGGACTAACTGTTAGTCGACTAAAAACTAGTCACCTTTTCTCCAAACGGGTGGACTAATTTTTAGTCCAACCATGGACTAATTGTTTTCCTATTAGTCCATCCAGAGGGACTAATAGGGACTAACAATTCGCAATTAAAGCTGTAAAGCAAGTAGCCTAAAATATCCTCAACAGTTACTCCTTGATCCAAACAGGTACGGACTAACAATTAGTTAAGGGTGAAACAAACTTTTCATTGCAGGTTGGACTATCAATTAGTCTTAGCTCCAAACAGGCATTGGACTAACAATTAGCTGATTGATTACTAGTCTACTAATTACTAGTTCAGACTAACAATTAGTCACCTGGATCCAAACAGGGCCTAAATATTCTGTCTATTGGGGTGTGGACTTGTTAAATATGGCTAAGCGTTTACCTCGCTGTAGGGTCAGAGTACCGTGGCAAGCCATCTGATACATGGGCAGTCGGTGTTACTTTATACTGCATGATTTCTGGGCGCTATCCATTTCTTGGAGATACACTGTCGGAAACTTATGATAAGGTGAAAAAGGAACGAAAAAAGTTCATTCAGTCTTGTGTTTACTTATTGCATAAACTCACACGAGTCATTGCTACCGAATAGATTATGAACGACTCCATTCAAATACCTGACAACACGAACCCTCACCTTGCTGATCTGCTCCAAAGGCTTCTCTGCAAAGGTTTATCTCATTATATATTTCATAAAAGTTGTGCTTCACCCTGTTTTGCGATATAGGAGCAGTTGAGATGTGATGTGTTAATGTATCTGCTTTGCAGATCCAGGAGATCGTATTACCCTGCAGGCTGCTGCTGAACACCCTTGGGTTGTTGGGGACATCAGGCCAGTCCGTGAATGCATCTGTAGATGTGGCTTTGGCCGCAGGAAGAGGAATGATTTTCAGGAAGAAGTACAATAACAGAGCATGATCAGATTGTTTAATGTAGATACATGACGGAAGTAACAAAGCAAAGCAGTGAGGTGACTTACTATGTATTTATACTTCTTCCAAGCGAGCCGGGTGGGGGCTCCACTGGACTTATCTTTTTTTAAGTTTTGGTAGAGTATGAACCCCATGCGAGAGAACCATTACCTGCTGAGTTTCCCCCCCTGTAGAATAGAATTTTTTTTACAGATCAGGATACCTTGGAAGATCGTGGTATACGATGGGAAATTGAAACAATTTGTTAAGAAAATTTCTTTCTGAACGCTAGTATTGTTTATTTTCTGATGCCTATTTTTTGCAACAAAGGAAAATGTGTTGCGAATCTATGGCGTTTGTAGTCTTTAAAGTGATTGTGTGTTTGATCACTAAGGCTCTCTTTGTTTTTTTTCAGGCTGGCTTTTTCCCGTTGAAAAGCTAGACAGCCAAAAGTTGAAACAAACAGAGTTTTGAAATTTGACTTTTGAAACACTGAAAAGCTAGATTTTGAGACAATGAAATAAAAGCTGAAATGCTTAGAGCTAATTTTTTTGACTTTCGGTTTGTAGAGAAGCTAAATACATATTGCAAAAGCAAAAAGCTCATGCGCCAACAAATAAACACCGTCTAAATTGTTACAAGTATATATGAAATGATAGTTGCAAAAAAAAAGTATATACGAAACGATGTAGTAAGGGGCTTTGAGAATTGCACCAAGCAATATTGAGATTTTCATGTATTTATTAACTCTCATTTATATATTTATTTTTCTTTGCTTCTATCGTGATTTCTAACTAACCACAGCAACTCATCTTCCATAAAAGTATAATGTATAACAAAATAGACTCTCCTTCGACATGAGTCATATTGAACCTATTGTTTTTCAACATGTATCTGGGTAATTGAAAAAATTCTGAAAAATCTCCCACCATAGTTCAAATGTAAACTAACCGGCGACAAGAAGTTTGGAATGGGCGGATATGTTTTCTTCAGTCTGTGCATGTGCCATATCAAAAGGATGATTGATGCATGGATCATTCGGCTCTGCTAGCTACAAGTGCGCGACCATCTTCCAGTTGCTTGTCTAAAGAAATGAGAACACTAAAAAGTCTAAAAACGGAGAGAGGAATGTGATAGAGCTCCAGGTCATGTGGGTGCGAGAAGCAGCTAATGTTCGCCAATATCGATACACAGGCTTGATCTCGTTATACATGCTGCAGCTAGTGCAAGAAAAGTTTCAGAAGCAACGTAGAGAACACAAGCACCTTGACACTAGTGTCCGCAGCACCTATTCCTGGTGCCTCACAATTCCCAAGCCGGCCTATTCCTAAGTCATGTATAATAGGCCTATTCCTAACTCTGAGCTATGAACGAACACATACTGCATGCATCAAGCCATCTGTTCTTTCAAAGCAATGCGTTCGAAAGGGGAATAAAACAACGAGTTATCTGGCACAGTATATTGTATATATATTCTGGAACTAGGTAGCGTTTTACTCTCGTCTTGAGGTTTGTGTACTGTGTAGGGTCAGTACAACCATATATTTTGCCTTTTATCCATGTACTCCTCTTTCATTCTTACCCATCACAAGCTAGGGTAATCTGTAGTGCCGTAGTGGTGGAAAACTGATCAGATGGTCTAATAGCTCGTCAAATTGTAATCTATAATTTGAAGAATGCATTTCATGTGGTAGCACGCTGCAGTTAACATGCTATAGTTACTCCTTTAAAACTAGTCCTAACTCAATACGAGTCATGATTCATCTACCTACCATGCATGTACGTGCTTCTTATTTGGGTCTGATCCTACGCAAGGGTTGTACATATATACAAGTGCTTTGAAGGTTGAGATGTTCATCGATCACGGGATGCTACTGGAGCTGCAGAGCAGCACGAAAGCTCAGCCCTAGAGTTTCTGATGCTTTGGCTCCATTGTCTCTATATGCACGCGATCGTGTTCTTGCTTGGAGACGAATAGGGTTTGGAGGCATCGGGAGAAAATCATGCTGATGAATGATCAACCAGAGGATCTGGGTTAATAACACACTAGATCGCATATATGGTGTTTGTGATGTCACTGTTGCAACCAGATCCACGGCAAGCACGCTGTCGTGTCCACAGGTATGCGACTCAGCAAAAAGAAAATACTTACAGTGATTGGATCAAGCAAAGCCAAAAGAGAGCAAAGAAAAAAACGATATATACGACTACCAGCTAGGAGGTAAAAGTGAAAGTAAAGAAGAGCCTCTGTCACTTTAAAGTTTATGATTTTGAAGACAGCAGCACACTTCTAAAAGAAGTTTCTCACACAAACTAAAGCTTGGAGGCCAGTTATCGAAATTGAATCCATTCCATTGCTTCCAGATGTTTCAAGGAGTAATGCTGACAATTTCGATAAAGAATTGATGACCAAAGCAGTGACCTCTTGCTTGTTCCATCATTCTGGAGAAAGATAGCTGGTGATTCCAATGTATGTTGAGAGAATGCCAACAGTTTTTTGCTGGCTGCAGTCGAAGAAAAGATGGAAGGCAGTTTCTTCACTATTTAAGTTACAAAGAATGCAGTTGTAGTTGTCTCTTTCGATCTTAAAATGTTTTCCTTTGAGAATATTTCTTATATTGAGTCTATGCATAAACATTAGCCATGTGAAAACTGAAAACCTTGAACTTGTTTCTACATTTGGATTGCAACATCCACAATAATGGCTGAGGGGCTGAATATTAGTACAAGGATAATTCTAAAACATGTACTTTTCCTTGTTTCGTTTTTTTCCTTCACAAGCTAGGGTAATCTGTAGTACCGTAGTGGTGGGAAACTGATCAGATGGTCTAATAGCTCGTCAAATTGTAATCTATAATACTTAGAATGCATTTCATGTGGTAGCATGCTGCAGTTAACATTCTGTAGTAACTCCTTTAGAAATAGTCCTAACTCAATACGAGCCATGATTCATCTACCTACCATGTACGTGCTTCTTATCTGGGTCTGATCCCATGCAAGGGCTATATATATGCAAGTGTTTTGAAGGTTGAGATGTGCATCGATCACGGGTTGCTACCGGAGCTGCAGAGCAGTGCGAAAGCTCAGCCCTACAGTTTCTGATGCTTTGGCTCCATTATCTCTCTCCGCACGTGATCGTGTTCTTGCTCTGGAGACGAATAGGGTTTGGAGGCATCGGGAGAAAATCATGCTGATCAATGATCAACTGGAGGATCCGAGTCAATAACAGACTACAGCACGGCGAAATGGTTAAAGTTGGTCTGCAACCCTTATTTGGCTTCCACTAGCTCTCCAAATTAGGGTATGCTGGTTCCAGTCTCCGCATATGGCTGCTGGGTAGTTGCAGGAGTATCGATCACAAGGCGCCTCAGGCTTCTGGCTGAACTGAAGCTACCACACCTTTGTCGCCACTGTTGACAACCAGTTCCCGTTGCTGGTGCATATTAAACAAGAGTGGACAACATCAGATCAAAGCTTCACTAACGCACATATCCAGTTATTGCTTTTGTTTTCATTTGAAGAATTTTTCAGCAGTGTATTGTATGGGGGCGCTGACAAGGCATGTTCAAAAAATTAAATTTTTTATGCTGTATCAAATCTCGAAACTGATTACGGATTCATGTGCGTAGCCAGATTTCGTACATAACTAATGTATGCTTATTTTGTCTTTTAAGACTTACCTTCCTCAGTTTAGACATCAGGTGCGAAAAGTTATTTGATTCTTAATTGATTTTGCCATAAAACATAGTAGCAATGCCTCTTTATTTAATTACTGAATGATAGTTGACACAATGAAAGCTGATATATATGTTCTTTATTCTTCAGGATTTGTAGCATTTCTCGCAGTATGTGTAATAAATAGGACGGTAGAGAGTTAGTAGATGAAACTTGCATTTCTTTGGAAGTATACACGCGCCATGCCGTGTGTGCCATCAGAATTGAGTAGTTTTAGCCTTTTAGGTTTGTTAGGCATCGGGAGCAGTCCATGCAGGCCCTGATTGTATCTCGATGCCTCAGCTGAAAATGTCACACCAAATAGTTTTTTTTTTGTCTTATCAATCACTCCAAAAATGTTCAGAATATAATAGGGTAAATTCCTTAAGGGCAATTGCTTTTTTGGCCTTGTTTCATAGTCTAATAGCCAATTTGATCTTATTTTCTGCACTTCGCTAATTTAATCTTGTTTTTTAAAATTAACATACAGCTTGACTCTTTTCCGTTAGACTTAGTCAACGGTGTGAAGTTGTCGTCGGTATACCCTTACTTATTTGATCCTATTTTTGCACATATTTCTAATAATGTGATTCTAATATCATTTTCTGAGATGTTATTTTGAAAGCATTTTGAAAGAATTTTGAGACCAAGTTTTGAAGTCAACTAATCAAATTTAAATAAAATTTAGCAAGCATTAAAACATAAATCTTAGACACATAGAAAAATGTTACTTCAATAATTCTATGGATGTTTAGTGATTTGAGATGTTACACTGACAAAAATATACAAAAGTAATGTCTTGACAGATCCAAATAATACTGATCCCTTCCTGCAAATTGTGTAAGATGATTCCTACACAGCTCTTCCATTCATTCAAATTAATCTTGCAGCAGTTCCTTTTTCCAAAAAAAAAAAAACACATACACACACACAAACCAATGCCCCCAG
>BCLF01000030.1:2173372-2197738 GCA_001602275.1 Zoysia japonica | reverse complement strand
TTTATGTTAATAATCTCTACCTCTTGTGTCAATTCGATCAGTGTACACTGTAGAGAATAGGTTTTGGAGGCATCACGTGAAGACCATGCTGACCTTATCCTCGGCGAAGCACCGATGGGATCGAATAGAGCTGCTATCCTTTATTTTCAGCAAGGCCATTTTGACGTCTTGGTCGATGGCAGGAAAGTCACCACCTCATCTAACCAGGCTGCGTAAGCCGATGTTGGCCACCTGCAGAGGAAGAGGAGACTAGTACCTCCGAATTCTACCGCCAATTATCTCCACACGCTTGTCTCCACTCTGGGAACCATGCGTAGGTTTCGGAGGCATCAGGAGAGACCATGTTGATCTCGTCCATTACGAGAGTCGACAAGCAGTTGTAGCTTGCTTACTCAGTTCTACATTTCGGATCCGTCCCTCCTTCGACTTCCACAAGGCCTTCAACGTTCATGTCTAGGGCACCAGTGTTTCTTCATTTCCCCGTAACAGTGTAGGTGCCTCCGTCGCACCGAGTACTGCACGCTCCTCTGCCTTTTGCTTTCGCTTGTTCCTTCCTGTGGGGAGCGGCGTCTGGTTGCAGCTGGCGAGAGGGCACATTCTTGAGCCCAATCCATCGGTGCGCCCTGGTTGCACCGCAGCTACTGACAGACTCTTGCATCCACGCTGCCATTTCCGCCGGCCCTCTGCTAGCTCCTACCCACTCTTGTTTCTTTACATTTGAATATTCAAATGGGGATACTGTTTTATTTAAACCTGAGTAATCAAATGGTTATTTTCAGCTTCGATGGGTAACTCCACAATCGTGTTTCCTGTGACGACCAAAAACCTCCATCTTTAACAGATCAGCGCGTTTGTGCCCTTGCAAGATGATTTAACTTTTTTTCGTTTTGTTAGAAGTAAAACAATTAATTGTTATGCTCTAGGAAATGTATGCATGAGAACAAGATCGATGCATTACACACTAGTAAAAAAATATTTTCTCAAACCAATAGTTATCAAGCATTCAAGCTGTTGATACTTCTTATCAGCACCATAAACTAAAATGGAGTGATGAGCAGTTTTCTTCTCTTGAGAGTGCCACTGTCCATAGGTCCACAGTAATGCTACGTACATAATTTGCTTACAATTCACTGTGCTTTGGTTCCATTTATGTCCACATTTATTTTTTATGCCTATCTTTGGCAACTAAGGATTGCGAATCTACAGCGTTCGTAGTCGTTTGATCAATAAGGCCCTCTTTGTTTCAGCTAAACAGCCAAAAGGTGAACCAAATAGAGTGAAAAGCCAGCTTTTGAGAAAATGAGCTGAAAGCTGAAAAACTCACCCAGAGCTGCTTTTTTAGCTTTTGGTGTGTAGAGAAGCCATATGCACATTGCAAATGCCAAAAGCTTAGAAGCTCCCGCTCAAACAAACATGGCCTAAATTATTACAAGTACATTCAAAATAATGTAGTAAGAGTCTTCGAAAATGGCTCCAAGCAATGTTGTGATTTTCAGGTATTTATTAATTCTCCTTTATATATTATTTTTCTTTGCACCATCGTGATGTCTAACCATGACAATTCATCTTTCATAAAGTACAATATATAACAAAATAGACTATCCTTCGAGATGAGCCATATTGAACATACTGTTTCTTCAACCTGTATCTGGGTGATTGAAAAATTTCTGGAAAATCTCCCTCCATAGTTCAAATATAAACTAATTGGTGACAACAATTTTGGAATGGAGGGGTATGTTTTCTTCATTAGCGAAAAGTCTGTGCACACGCCATGCAAAATGGAGATCGATCGGCTCTGCTAGCTACAAGTCTGCGATCCTCTTCCAGTTGCTTGTCGAAAGACATGAAAACACTAAAAAGACTAAAAACGGATAGAGGAATGTGATAGAGCTCCAGAAGGTCACTATGATGCGAGAAGCAGCTAATGTTCGCCACCGTCGTCACACGGGCTTGATCTCATTCTACATGCTGCAGCTAGTGCAAGAAAAGTTTCAGAAGTAATGTAGAGAACGCAAGCACCTTGACACTCGTAGTGTCCGCTGCACCTAATCCCAGTGCCTCCCAATTCCCAAGCCTATTCTTAAGTAGTTATGGACGAACACGTACATCAGGCCATGTGTTCTTTCAAAGCAATGCATTCGAAGGGGATCAGAACAATGAGTTACCTGGCAAGTATATATATATATATATATATATATGCTGGAACTAGGTAGACTAGCTTTTACAATCTGCATCTTGAGCTGTGTAGGGTCAGTACAACCATATGCTTCACCTTTTATATATACATGTGCTCTTCCTTGTTTTGTTCTTATCCTTCACAATCTAGGGTAATCTGTAAGTCTTCAAGGGAATAGATGCGTTCGCATCTCTTGCGTAGTGTCCTATCACTTACCAGAGATGCTTACAAGTGCAGCTTAGCTGCTTAATCACAGTTTTCTGTGCTTTCTCTTGTGCATACTCGACATCATGTACTAGGATAGTAGGTTTTAGAGGCAGCAGGAAAAGTCCGTGCTGATTATGTCTAGGATGCTGGTAGTCATGATCCACGGGAAGTCAAACCTCAGAATCTGCAAGCTTTACGAATCCACGGGAAGCCAAACATTTCAAAGTCCACCTCTACATCTCTGCCAACATCCGCAAGCGTTATAAATCCTTCCTTGAGAGAAAGGCACCTTCCTTTCTTCGCGTACAGAGTACCGGTGGGCAGCTTCATTTATCTCTCTACGAGATCGTGGTTTTGCTCTGGATACGAGTAGTTTTCGGAGGCATCGGGATAAAATCATGATGACAATCTGAAGCACAAGGGTCAGTGATAAACTATAGCTCGACGAAATGGTTAAGTTGGTCTGCACCCCTTATTTGGCTTCCACTAACACTTCAATTAAATCAGGGCAGGCGCGTTCCCATCTCTTCGTACAGAACCATGACGGCTGGTTAGTTGCAGGTTCACTGCCATTGACAACCGTTTCACCATCGCCTGTATGTGCAGATTCAACAAGACTGACAGCATTCGATCAAAGCTACAATGATGCACATCTCATACTGTTCCTTTCGGTTTAATTTCAAGAGTTTTTAGTAGTGTGCTGTGTGGGGCGCTTTTGGTACTGACAATGCACGTTCAACTCAAGTTAAATTTTGATATCGTATCAGATCCCAAAACCGATCCCGGATTCATGTGCGTAGTCAGATTTCGTACACAACTATTGTATTGCTTTTTTTATCTTTGTAAGACTTACAACCTTACTAGGTTACTCCCCACTTTAAATATCAGATGCAAAAAGTTATTTGCTTCTTAATTGATATGACATAAAACATAGCAATGCCTATTTATTTAATTCTTGAGTGATAGTTGACACAATGAAATTACCAAATGTTTCAGCAAGAACTTATCATTGTTTTCTCAAAACAATACCGACCTGGCTCTATACTTCTTCCGGTGCTTCCAAATTATACGAGTTTTTCTAATTTTTTACCCCTTCACTTTTTGATTGTATTGTTCAGTCAGCTTCAGCACCTCATTTCTGGAACATAGTCCTAAATCATTTCGAGTCTTACTAGTGGTATTTACTGCACCTTCAGTTTGTCTTATTTATTTAGTTCATATATGATCTAGAACCACACGTATAAAGTGTCTTAAGGTAAGGGATCACAAATAGGGGTAAAAGCCAGAAGTCCATAGTGGTGCCGCGTCCGTTGATTACGTTACTGCTTGTCGCTAATCCATTTATGCGTAGAGGATAGGTTTTGGAGGCATCTGGAGAAGGCCATGGGCATATTCAGAAAAGTCGTGTACAAGCTGTGTCTCCTGTCTTGGCCTCGACCACGTTAGTTTCCCTGCAGCAACTGATCCCTGGTGCAGTTTGATCTCTGGCACCCCAGCTCGCTGTCGCTATTCATTGGAGATGACGAAGGTGACATCAGTGGCGGATAAAACACACATCTTTTCCCCCTCCAGTGGGGTTGATGATGAGAGTGACGATTATGGTGGAAAGAAGGGCTTAAAGGCAGAATTTACAAGAACGTGGACCTATGATACTCTGGTGGGAAGGAAAAAACATGCGGTTTTGATGTGCAAAGGTTACAAACAGGAAAAACAAGTTAAAACTTGCTAGATGGCGTGTAATATAGAATTGCATAGTCTAAGCCAGAAAATGCTGCGATCTCTTAGTCGTCATGCTTAACATGTACACTATATCCCTCTAACTATCACCGGTTAATTTAAATTTGAACTAACCCGTGACAATAATTTTATAATGGAGGGGGTACCATGCAGATATATTTTCTTCATTCATCAGGATTCGTAGCATATACTATGTGTAATTAATAAATAGGACAGGGAGAGTTAGATGAAAACTGCATTGCTTTGGAAGTATATATACACGTGCCACGCCGTGTATGCTCATAGCAACCGAGTAGTTTTAGGATTGGTAGGCATCGGGAGCAGTCCACGCAAAGCCCTAATTGCATCCCGGCGCCTCGACTGAAAATGTCACACCAAACAATTTTTTGTGATCTTGCCAATCACTCCAGAAACGGTCAAAATGCTTTGGAGCTTGTTTGATGTGGCTGGTGGATGGAGCACTTCTCCGCTGCTACCTTCGTGGAGGGATGGCAACAATTAAGGGGGCACCAATTATGACAGAAGCGTGTCTATGCTCTAAGATGGTCGTGACATTATTGCTGCCCATATATCCACGGCAAGCAGCTTGGCTGCACATAAGGATACTCCAATCTGCTTTGATGACATCTAAAATATGCAGTAGCTAAAAATGGTTAGCCATTTTTCTTAATCTCAACCGCTATGTACTTAGATTGTGCTGAGAGCTAGTATCCGAGGGAATGCTCCGGGATTTGAGATTGATTTGGTGGCCTGTATGTGAACAAGCAGCATGCATGGACGAGTTGATCTGACTATCTGATAGCGAGTATCCTTGTAGCCAGTGCGTCTCCCAGAGCAGCAAAGGTGAGTTTCGTCGCGACGACGCCGGTGCAGCCACAGCCAGAAACAGTAATGCTTGCATCTGTGAATTCTGGTGTGTGTTCTGAAAAGGCTTTAATAATTAATGTCATCTGTGATTAAGTGTTTTAAATATGTGGTACATACGACATTTTTAATTATTGAAACAATAGTGGAGACTGATATTTCAATATGTATATGGTCCTGAACGTGCACTGCTTATTGTTCTCAAAATAATAGTAGCACTATCTCGCTGGTTCTTTTTGTTTTTAATACTTGTTCAATATGCAGTGCACAGGTAGTGCTTCTTGCCATTTAAATCATATAATCCAATTAACTAACTAGTAACTCGTCTTCAGAAGTATTCATGAGGGCATGGTTCGCCCACTATATCTTATTTGATTCTTATCCTCCACAAGGGTATAGGTACATATGTACGTTGAAGGTCGAGATATGCATTTAGTGTCCTGTACCGGAGGCGCAATAGTGCAAATGCAGTTGCTTACAGTTTTCAGTGCTTTGTTTCTGTTAATAATCTGTACCTATTGTGTCTACTCTGCGCACACTGTAGAGACTAGGTTTTGGAGGCATCTGGAGAAGACCATGCTGACTTTATCCAATACGAAGCGTCAATGGGACCGAACGGCGCTGCTATCCTTTATTTTCAGCGAGACCATCAGATCTCCATCTGGCGTCTTGGTCGATGACAGGAGAGTCGGCACCTCAGCTAACCAAGTTCTGTTTGGCGACATCGACTAACTGCAGTACAGGAGGAGATTAGTGCCTCCAAACTCTACCGTTACCTCGGTTCTCATGCAAAGTCTTGAAGACGCCAAGAATCTTCCTCTTTCCCAGATCCTCTAACTATTTCAGTACACAAAGCCATTAAAATTGTTCAGCGTTTCCTTTTCTTGTGGTAGCATTGTTTTCAAATGAAGTGCCAACCTAATCACACTCTTAAAACTAATAGCTTGATCTATCTAAAGTGTTTGTTAATAAGTTACTGCCGGACCTTGCAATTCGGTGTTGGGCGGACCAAAAATTGCACTGCACGCCGATTGATCGCTGCCTTCCGACTCTCATTCTTAGTGAGGAGTGGCAGCAGATTGCAGCATAGGTCAGCAGCACAGACAATTGCGATCCCAAGCCACTGGCGCCTTTTCATTATACTGCTAAAAATGATGAATTTTAAAACTTAAGCGAGGAAGTGTGCTTATGAGAAATATTTACTTTCGCTGGATGTCGTAGTTTCCTTAAAATTGGTACTTTCTTGAATCTGTAGTGATTAGGCTTCAGATTTCACTGTCAGTACTTTGCACAGATTGAATGCTGCGTTATTTAGAGTAGAGAGTCTATAGTGCATAGGGTAGGTTTTGGAGCAATCAGGAGACCGTGTTGATGTCAAGGACGAGGTCGAGAAGCAATACTAGCACATTACTTTTTCCATCTCCATAATTCACTCATTATTCCTTCCTCATGCTGTTCATATCCTCCACAAGAGTGCTGCACTATATAGATGCCTTGAATATTGGCACGTAGTAAATCAGTGCAAAGGCACAATAGCCTTTTGCTCTTCCGTTCCAATTATCCCTGAAGCTTAACTCTACTCTGGGTACCATGCGTAGGCTTTGGAGGTATCAGGAGAGACCATGCTGATCTTGTCCGTTACGAGAGTCGAGAATCTGTTGCGGCTCGCTTAATTACTCAGTTCTACATTTCAGATCCGTCCCTGCAGCGTTCTTGGCGAGGACGTACACCCAAGTTTCTTCATTTACACAGAATGGCGTAGGTGATTCAATCAGATTGAGTACTGCACGCGCAATTCATCGCTGTGTTTTGCTTCCCCTCAGTTCCTTCAAATGGCATTCCAATAGTATTATTATTGCCTAACTAACTCTTGGCTGTGTTTGTGCCTTCTTTTCCCCCTTTGAAGAGCAATGCCTTTGTGCTGTTTTGTTTTCTCGTGGCCTGCAACTTCTGTTGACGCCACTTTTATGTCCCACGTGCTAAATACTCTAAATGAATAATCACCATGATTCCTGATGTCGAGTGATTCATCTACTTTGTATGAGCGCCTTGTAGATTTATTGGCTGCAAAAATTTGTTCTCATCAATAACAGTTGGTATCGAGGTCCTAGTTGTCAGTACAATCTGCAACTACTTAGTATGTAAACTGTTGTTTTTCTTTGTCATTCTTCTTTCCATTTGACAACAATTCGCAACTAACCACCGTAATAAGGGCTCTTTGCAGAGCTCTCAGCTTCTGATTATTTGGATTTACTTCTGATTCTGCTGTGGAGTGATTTTGTGGCCGAAAATAATTCTCTTTGATTCTGATAAACTCTTAGAATTATGACAGAGAATCACTTCACAAAATCAAAAAATCTACCTTTTCAGCTTCTAGCCTCTTAATCATTTTAGAGAATTATTTCACAGAATCAGATAAAAATCATTTTTCTGCAAAACAGCGTTTGGTAGAGCTCCTTTGATTCTGGCTGAGAATCAAAAGGTGAGAGCTCTGCTAAATGGGCCCTAACTCTACTCCAGCCATAGAAATGATTTATGACCCTTATGTTCTTCCTTACCACACTCACATGGGCAGCGGTACATGTCAAAAGCCGGGAAAGGACAGAGTAGTTTCTCTAGACTCTTGAAGGTGCTACCGATCAGAGGAGCACATTAGTGCCAAATTAGTAGCTTACAGTTCTTTAATTCCTTGTGCTCTCGTTACATCTACCTCCACACTGCTGCCAAATTAATCCTTTTTGTTACTACTCTGTCTACTCGTAGAGGCTTGGTTTAGGAGGCATCAGGAGAAGACCATGCTGAAAATGCAAAACCAACTGTAAACTAGTGTTTGCTGCCTCGACCAGTCCGCTATATTCCACTTACGCAGATGGAAGGCCGTGTGGCGGTGAAGTGGTAGACATTGTGGCTGTTCACATCACGTTGCAGACTTGTAGCGTCGAGAGCCTCCCTTCAACTAGTGGAAGCTTTCGACCCAATGAAACACGATGTAATCTGTCATTGTACACAACCTCCTGATCTGTCCCAACTTATGTTTGCTTTCCGGACCTCCTATACCTGCAAGGAACTGTTACATTTTTCTGATATGTGCTTCCCAAGAGTTGTCTCTCCCGTCATATTGAAAGTCATTAAGTTCAATGGCAACAAAACTAAAAAAGTAAAGTATAATAAAATTATTAGTTGTTATCACTTATTCAGGAAACAAAGAGGTTAACTAGTAGGATGTTATAGGCGGTGGACACTCCCTCCGTTCCTAAATTGTTGTCGCCGCTGACTTTTAACATGACTTTTTGTCTTATTTCTTATTTTTTTAAATATCATATATTTTATTATAATTTATTTGGACATTAAAGTTAATTATTTGAATCATGACTTATAATTTTACACATTTAAACTATTTTTTAAATAAGAATGGTCAAAGATAATATTAAAAATCAATGGTAGCAACAATTTAAAGTACGTCCTTAAGGAGACTGGAGTTCCAAAAAAGGAAGGGGGCCATTGGACTTCACCCTATATTATGCACCAGACTTTTAATTTTTCACGCATCCAAATAAATCTCACAAAATAATAGTGTCCTTCCTCTTTAATTTTTTCACATTGTGTGCACATTACTTAGGAGTTAATATCCTGCAGCTTTTGAGCATATTATTCAACAACACAAACTACAACATATAGCCCCTCTTCAAAAGTAGTATTTTTTAAAGGAATCTTCAGAAGTAGTCTATAATTAACAGAAGCCATACCGAGCCCATCCTCCTTACTTGGTTGTTATCCTACACACAAGGTCCTATATATGTGCTTCCAAGGTAAGGAAATTTGTAAATCAATGTTTCGAGAAAGATTGGGTAGCTTCTCTTCAGGGTGCTATCAGATGTGTACAATAGTGTTGAGCCAGATATTGCTTTTATTCCATTTATATCTACATTTCTTTAATAATCATATCTCTTATAAACAATGTGGTAGAACATGTTTTGTTTGCTTGCCACTAGTCAGTTTAGGTTTTGGAGGTATAGGGAGAAGATCACGTAGGCCCTAGAGAAGAAATAGTATGCCTGGGTTTTCCATTGCAACTAGTCTTAACAGTCTGCGCCACAGTTCCAGGCAGAGTGGGTGTCACAATTAGCATCAACGAAGCCAGGGACAGGAGCTACAAAAGGGTGACCTCCCATGCCTGCACCTTGGCAATCTGTGGCACGGCGATGGTAACCCATTTCCCAGGCCAAAAGTGACCTATCGTCCTACGTTGATATGACCAGGTAGATGTGTCCATCTGTTCTAACAGTTTCCGTCCATGCACCCTAACCTTAGTTGATCTGCATCCCACAGTTTATTAGCAATTTCCTCATAGTCATTTTAGGCTACTACCTGAATGTCATTTATGCATACCAGCTGAAACGTCCGTACTTTTTGGAGAAAGCGACCCAAAGCCTAAGCAATTTTTTTTCGATGGACAAGAGAGAGCTTTCATTCATTTAAAATGAGATATATAGGGGAAACGGTGATCTGAATATTTTAATATTATTGTTTTTAGTTGTGTTTGTTGTTACTTGATTGAGATCTCTTAGGAATCTGAGCATTATTATAAATTAAATAACATTCTGATCAAGACGATATATTTTTTATATGCACTATCCTTGTGTGCTATAGGTGGATATCACAAGCACTGAACTAGCATCCCAGTGTTAAATAGCAGACGCCAAATCCATGTGTTTCATAATTGACATGTACTAACATATAGTAGTATTTGTTTACAATACATAGCAATATCTATTGCTGCCTAAAGGTAAGAGAAACACCAGCTGTTTGATCATCAACTAAAAACTGGACGGCTCACATTAATATGAGGCACACTAACATTTGCCTTAATGGTCGATATAATAATGAAAACTGCAATTACCAAATGGTTTGGGTCCCGTAACATTATTTTCGATTACTCAATTCTAGTAATCCACAAGAACATATAAATGACGGTAAGAGGGAGTAAACATGGTAAAAGATAGAGTAGAAGTTTCTTCTCTTGAGGATGCTACTGACCGCTCTGCCTATGTGTAAAGGTTAGGTTTTGAAGGCGTAAGGAGAAGACCATGTTGAGATTGCTGAAAAACGTGTACACCTTTTTTTGCACTACCTTATTCTCATTTATGTTCTCAAATTATAAAACACAGAAACTTGCAGTTGCCAAGCTATGTTTCAATGATCTGATGCTATACAGTGGACGTGGGAGACACAAGGAGAACAACATGAACTCCTTATTTTCTTGGCTGCGGAATTTTAGTTCAACTACTCTGATCGTTAAAAGATGATCTCGGACAATATTGGAACTTCATGTACGCACAATAGATTTCCCATGTGTAAGAAGATTTGGAAGGTTGGAACCACACTTAAACTATTCAATCCAATTACAATGTTCCATTTCTGGTTTTGATATCAGATATAATTAGGTCCAATTCAATAAGTAACAACAAAATTTTGATATTTTATTACATGAGAAAAAAACATATAACAATATCTATTACGGCATGTGAGGTGAAAGAAACGCCAGCACGTTGATCGTCAAGTAAAAGTGGATACAGTTCGCAGTACCACCACCAAATTTGGTCTATTATTGTTGTAGGACAATTAATATAATGAAGACTGCAATTACAAAATGGCGTGGCCTCAGAAAATATAATTTTCTGTATCTTCTTATTCAATTCTTTGCTGCACACGAGCATATACATAAGTGCCATGAAGGTACATAAGGAGGCATAGATGGGGGGAATACAGTCTCTTGAGGGTGCCACCGACCTGAGGTGAAGAACACTAGTACTGAGTCAATTGCTTACAAATCTGTGTGCTTCCATTCCATCCACATTGTTTCTTACTACTATGTCTCTGTCTGTGCATAGAGGTTAGGTTTTGGATGCATCAGGAGATGACCATGTTCACAATTTTGAAGAAACTGTACTTCTATGTTTGTGCTCTTAACTGCCCAGCTGTGGTAGACTCATGATAAACAAACAGAAGGTAGAAAGGTTTTCGCATGAAGGGACTGCGACTGTGGTATAGCTATGGAGCGGCGAGCTTTCCCTGCAGTTAGTGAAAGCATTCAACCAGTTGAAATCAACTAATCTGTCAAGCTGTTCTTGATCAGTGTTTTCAGTTTGTATACCTCACTGACATCAGAACCTAGATCCATAAATCTTTAGCGTTGAGTATATATATAACTTATTTATAACCTACCATAGCGTCGTAATAAGATTTGTTACTATGCTTGGGAGGAACCTGAGGAACCTTCCTTCACAATTAATCACATATATTGATATTTAAAATTAGTATTTGACATACTATTTTTAAATATCTATCAAGAACTTGAAATACCTTTTAGTATTTTATGATGATTTTTCTTCAATCTATGATGAAATACGAACGCCACATATCACTAGGTTTCTTGTAGTACACATCCCTATTTTTAACCATTATATATAATCAAATGAACCTTTATTATTAACTCCTAGTAATTATAAATGTCATTTTCATTATATGTGCATCAGAAGGGTCGCCCTGCTTAGCAAGCACTGGCTAGCGAGTCCCATCGTTATACTTAAGTGATTAATTTCGATGGAAAAAAGGTAAAATCAGATAAAAATATTTAGTTGTTATTGCTGCTTCTTTAGGAAAACAAAAAGGCTTCTTATAAAAAGTGTTATACCAGAGGTGCATATATAGTACTGCAACTCAGCATAGTAGTTTCCTGTACTACGATTCCACGCATCTCTCTGCCGCTTGTCACTAGTCTATGTGGAGGGTAGGTTTTAGAGGCATCAGGAGACGACCATGGTAATCCATTGCAGGACGTGGTGGTCTGATGGCATGGCACCATAGGGGCACGGCAAAGCCCAAGAGACACTTCTTCAAATTTAGTAAAGCTGCAGAACTTGAATGTCTGATCCGTGCCACAAACTTGTCGCAAATACTCTGTGACTAATCCAAAAGCACCACGATTGGCTTTGCAAGATGCGTTTCCTGTGCTACGGTTCCACACATATATAGGACATTGGCAAAGCCCAAGAGACACTTCTTCAAATTTAGTAAAGCTGCAGAACCAGAATGCCTGATCCGTGCCACAATCTTGTCACAAATACTCCATGACTAATCCACAAGCACCAAGATTGGCTTTGCAAGATGCGTTTAATGAAAACTCAGTAGTACAAATTCAACGCGTGCCCTTTAGTTCATCAAATAGTGGTCCTATATAAACTCAAGAGCATATTTCAGGGTTAGAGTAAATGCTATGTGGTACTGCCAGATGCACTCTGATCGAGATCAACTTCACTTTGATTGTAAGGTAAATAACTTATTGTTGGTCCTCTAAAATGGATGAGAGGGGTTGAATAGGATGTCAGTTGACAATGTTCTTCAAATTTTCATGTGAAATTTCTTTTAGATTCATGTAAAATTCCTACATTCCAAACAGAGACTAACTCAATACGGAGTATGTGCTAATTTCTATAAACGTGTAACTTAATTTAATCAGCTGTTGGTTTTTCAGGAAGTGTTGCTGCAAAGCATTACGATACGCCACTGCACTCGAGCTATTCCCATACATATTTCTCATCGGAACTCATTTGATCCGCAGCTAACAGGTTGATGAACGTGCCATGAGGCATGACATGAGGGCCAATTATCTCCTTAGCGGTGCAATGAAATGGACGCATTCTTGGTACCCAAAAACTTGTGTTTCTGCCCTGTGCTACGCTATCGGCAGGACTGGATAACGGCTGCGATGATTTGGAGCCTCTGTTGTGCTGTGCCATGTGATTTGGTGGAGTTTTGACATCGTGGAGACCTATATATACAGAGTGTAATCTGCATGCCTTTGTTGTATACTAGTAACATTCTTGGGTAATAACAGCAATAACTTCACTATAAGTATAACAAAGTGTTTTGTCCTTGACACTTTCTTTTTTCTCAGACGTTTTTTTCTTTTTTTTTGCGACCGACTGGCGACTCAGGACGTACGTACGCACGTTCTTCATCCGGTTTATGTTTTTATATGTATAATATTGTTGACGTTGGTTAAGTAATTAATTAGTGCAGATTGTACTATCCGAAGTCAGTAATCTGCACTATATAACCAACGATAACAAATTGGCCCGTGGGCTGTGTCGACGTTTTGATCACCGGCATAGTACGAAATACCATCGAAGGGGTGGTGTGCCTCCGTATTCAATGTGGCCTAAGTCTATGGAAGACTCAATGATGTTTTTTTATTTGGTTCGAGCCACCTCGAACGGTGTAAGGTCCTACGCTCAGGGAGTGGTTTATATCAGTGGGTGAGTACAAATGGTCGGACTCTCTCTTTGGGAGAGGACCCGGCGTCTGAGTTGTGGGGTGCCCGATGCGCGCGTTCGTGAGGTTGCTCGCGAACGCGAACGGTTGCACGCGAGAGTTAAGGCCGAAACCCCCCATGCTATCGCCCTCCAGACCCCCTTTATATAGGGCGGTCCGGGGTTACAAAATGGTGAGCCCTATGCGGTTTTACTGTCTCGCTGACAGGTGGGTCCTTTATTAACGTCGTCATCACTCGTCATGTCCGTGCGGGGGCGTGGCGCGTCGCGTCGGGTACTGTAGTGTCAGTTCGGTACTGTAATGTTAGCCACAGTGTCGTCGAGTCTTGTCCGTAGACTTCCGCGGCCCGCCCACGTCGCGGTGGACTAAGCCCGTCCCGTCGAGACGGCTGGCGGTGGGCCGCCGGAATAAATGCGACATAAATACCGCACCTACCCCAGGGGTTGGCCACCGGGGGTCGGCCTTCGGAGGTCGGCCTCATCTTACGTCTTAGCGCCGGATGCGGCTAAGACTTGGCTTTCGTAGATCGTTGCCCCGAGGGTCGGATCGCGCGTTCGTGCTTCGTCGTCTGACCCCAAAACCCCTCGGAGTCTTAGCCCACGTATAGGAGTATGGGTCGGCGAGTACCCGGGGTATATGATCTTGACAGTAGCCTCCGAGCCTGGCGCCGTTTGCGACCTCCGTTGGAGCGGCGCTAGGCTGATCGCGGAGAGCTCGACACTCTGATCCTACGGGATCGGTCCGTGGGATCAGTCACGGGCCGAGTCGTTGCGGCGTCCATCATTCGTTGATGGTTGATCGTAGGGGTGTGCACGAGCGCGCCCTACGGGCCTATCCCCCGAGCCCGGGGGCGATCCGGGGGGCTGACCATGGGCTTAACCGCCATTCGCCATTCCGACTGTCGGGGTCGGGCCGAGGTCGCTCTCGGTCTTTTGTTCGGAAAGACGCCTAGGACGGACCAGTTCGATCCGGCCTCTGCCCATGATCAGCATCGCGCCTAGGCCGAGGGCCATGATCAGCGTCCGAACGTTTGGATCGGCCAAATGGCCTCGGCTGTCGACTCGCCGACCGTGGGAAGCCTCTTTCGCGTGCTTCCCCTTATTCGGACTCCCCGTAACGGTCACAAGGATCGAGCGGCCCTCGCGCCTCCATATAGAGGGTGATCGGGCTGTCCAAAAATTGCAATCGTCGGTCGATCCGGACGGTTGGTTTGAATTCGAACGGATGGCATCGGAGGCACGGCGGTTCGTGCGCCCGTGTCACGTCGTCTACCAGCCGTGCCCTGACAACCGTCGCGTCAGGGTGACGTTAGCGCCCCAGCCGCGACGGAAGCGGCGAGGCGCGGCCCGGGCCCACACGTCAGCGGGTCAAGTACGAACGGTTTGGGGCGCCTTGGGGTGCGCACACACGACCGCGCGGTTACTCCCCACGATCGATCGTGGGCGGTGCTGTAACTGCGCGGGCCATTTGAAAGGAGGGGCGCGGTAACTCCGTTTTCTTACCCAACCTCCTCACTTCGTCTTCAAGCTTCCATCACGCACGAGAGCTCTTCTCCTCCGGGGCACGAGGCAAAGAAGCTGACGAGGGAGCCGTTCGTGGCTCCCCGACCACCGTCGAGGGTCGGGTAGTGGTCTAAGAAGAGAGGACGAATTCCTCCCCTGTGCTCAACGCTGGAGAGGCCGGGAGGACGGAGGTACCGACGCCGCAACCTCCCGAGGTCGGCGGCGGTCCCGACGTCCTCAGCTGCACCCGCCGCTGGGCACAGTTACTTCATTCCTCTATATATAGAGTCAAGTTTGTAAAAGGTCGTGTCTCGTGTAATGAAAGACATCAATGCAGAAATTATCATTGCACGAATAAGTCCATGTTTTTGACCCCTTTTCGCTGTTACTTTGCGACTGTTTTTCACGTTCCGTTGGGCGTCAATCAAACGAACGGGTTGAGTGTAGCTCATAGGGTCGGGTGTTAGGCCCGATACAGCCGTAGAGCGTCATCGGCTCCCGATCGTTGATAGCATAGCCGCGAGGAGACTTCGAACGAAAAACATGCGCAAAGTTTGTTACGTCCGAGGGTCACCCGCGAGCTCGGCGCGGGCCGGGTTTCCGACCCCGAAGAAACAGAGCGAGGCGCGAGTCAGCGAAAAAACGAGATGCAAAAGGTCAACGGGGAGCGATGCCTCGGCACAACAAATCGAAAAAAGACGAGCGAGGTCGGATGTTTCGACACTCGGGAGGGCGGAGCCAAGTAGTCCCTGGGTGCGGGGCGTGGCCGGGGCGGCCACGGTTCGCAGCCCATAAACAATAAGTGCGAGTAAGTTGCGAGAACTTAGCTGTTTTCATCAGGGCTTGGGCTTCTGGAATCGAAGGAGCGGTGTCGGTAGTAGCGGTCAAAGGAGCGCCTCCGCCAAGACTCGGCGCGAAGCTCGCTCCAGGCCTGTCGCCGGGCGTCGCTGTCGGGGCCGAGCCGTGGCTGGACCGACCCCGCGTGGTGCCAAGGATTTCACTCCTCGGCCCGGCTGTCGCGCGCTGGGCTTCGCCGATCGTGGGATCGGCGATCTGGTAAGTGGACCGCCCCCAGGCCCGAGCGGCGTCGCTGGGTTTGTCTATAGCTTTACCGCGAGGCTCGAGGCTGCCGGTTCGTCCCGAGTGCGGCCGAGCCTGATCAACGGCGTCCACCGTGCGGCGCGGAGACGGGCTGGTGCTCGGCGTGTTGCCGGGAATCGCCGGCTTCTCGTCCTTAGGGGCGTGGAGAGTGAAGCATTCCCTCGATGGGTCGTGCCCCAAAACGGCATGGCTCCGCCGGCGTCGCGTAGCGCGCTTCCTGCGCGGAGTCTGAAGGCGAAGCTCGTCGGCTTCATTGGTGATGAAGTTCAGGCTCCCGAAACAGAATGCCTATCCGGAGGCAAAGGTGAGGACGCGCCACGACCGGCCATCTTTGGTGATGGCGACCATGAAATCCTCGAAGCGAAGGTGGGAGACCGAAGTGTGTCCCACAACGGCGAAGAAGGAAGCCATCGAAAAGGCAAAGCGAGCGCACACCAAGAAAGGCCCCTCTTTCTGGCCCGCCAGCTGTCGGCGTTCTGACCACCGACACAGTACGAAATACGATCGAGGGGATGGTGTGCCTCCGTATTCGATGTGGTCTGGTCTACGGAAGAGTCAATGGGGTTTTTTTACCTGATTCGAGCCACCTCGAACGGAGTAAGACCCTTCGTCCAGGGAGTGGTTTATATCAATGAGTGAGTACAAAGGGTCGGGCTCTCTCTTCGGGAGAGGGCCCAGCGTCTGAGTTGTGGGGTGCCCGATGTGCGCGTTTGAGGTTGCTCGCGCACGCAAACTGTTGCACGCGAGAGTTCAGGGCCGGAACCCCACACACCGCTATCGTCCCCGGACCCCCTTTATATAGGGTGGTCCGAGATTACAAAATGGTGGGTCCTATGCGGTTTTACTGTTTCGCTGACAGGTGGGTCCTCTATTGACGTCGTCATCACTCGTCACGTCCGTGCGGGGACGTGGCGCGTCCCGGCGCGCCGGGTATTGTAGGGTCAGTCACGTACGTGGACACCCCGATGGGACGAGCCTAGTCCACCGCGACGTGGACGGGCTGCGGAAGTCTACGGATAAGACCCGACGACACTATGGCTGACGCTACAGTACCGGACTGACACTATAAGTACCCGGCGCGACGTGCGACGCGACGCGCCACGCCCCCGCACGGACGTGACGAGTGATGGCGACGTCAATAGAGAACCCACCTGTCAGCTAGATAGTAAAACTGCATAGGGCCCACTATTTTGTAACACCGGATCGACTTATATAAAGGGGTCCGGGGGGCGATAGCGGTGTGTGGGGTTCCGGCCCTGAACTTTCACGTGCAACCGTTCGTGTTCGCGTACAACCTCACGAACGCGTGCATCGGACACCCCACAACTCAGACTCCGAGCCCTCTCCCGAATAGAGAGACCGACCCTTTGTACTCACTCACTCATATAAACCACTCACTGAACGTAGAGTCTTACTTCGTTCGAGGTGCTTCGAATCAGATAAAAAAACTTCATTGAGACTTTTCGTAGACTAGAGCACATCGAATAAAGAGACACATAACCCCCTCGATCGTATTTCGTGCTCTGCCCGTGGTCAGAACGCGGCTGTGCCTTTCGAACAATGATTTTGCAACCTACTCCAACAAATTAATCGAAACCCTCTCATGCTTCAACCACACACGCATGCACGCACGCAAGTCCTGACACCGCTGCGGGGAATGAGACCGATACGGTACGATGACATGACAAAAGAACTTAGAACATCGTATAAAGTACGCCTCCTCCCAAGTACGCTGTACGTACGTACGTGCGCGCTGTTCACATGGACGTCTACGTAGATCTCCCTGCGTGGCTGTACTGCAGTGATAGCCGTCGCGTTCACTTGGACAGTTGGAGCTCGCTCGTCGATCAGCTGCCGTCCTGTCCATATACCACTATTTTCTTCGTGAAGATCGATAACCTTAACTCGATCCGTTCGATCGTTCACCGTGTTCACAGGCTCACAGCGACCGCTACCTCACTACATATATATCGTGATATATACACATGTTGCACGGTACCGGCACGCAGTGTTCCGGTCCTAATCTTCTGCAGAATTAAGCGACGGAGACCGTCTCTGTCTTCGCCGTTGATTGATTAGCCGCGTGTTTGTGCGATTAATTAATCGCATGCCATCTGCTGGCCGGGAATCATTTTCAATTCTTTTTTGGAATACGGAAAAATTTTCGTTGCCTGTGTTTTAATTTCCTATAAAATTGAATTGATTTCTGTAAAATTCCTTTATGATTTTTACGAAATTTTTACGTTCTAGAGGAAGCTAAGTTATAGAATACTAATCTCTTTAAGTTATATAGAATACCTGTGACCATTCATGGAGCTCAGGAGCAGGCGATGAAGCCATGGAGATGCTCTTTAAGTTATACAATACTAATCTCTTTTTTTACGGACACCTCTATTCCATTACTTACATAACAGAACAACGACTACTTACAATTAAAAAGTCCACACAAACAACAGTTCGAAGTGGGACGTGAATCAGGGAAAAACCCACCGTTCACACAAAACACCGGCTCCCACTGAGCCGAAGTAGCAGCTATTCAGAACCGAACTACAACTATCTTTAGCTTCAAGCATCCTTCTGGCTTAAAAGCTTTTGCTCCTGATCATCATCGTCCTCATCATCTGGACCTCTGATCTGCAGTCTTGCCAAGCTTGACGAAGAGCGTTCATAAAATCTGTCAATGGCTGTCACCGTCTAGAGTAAACTCTCTACTCCACGTATTAGATCTTCCTCCGATGCAATACTAATCTCTTAGTCCCTGTAACTATAAACTAGGGACTCCAGAGAAAATCCAAACTGCTTATTTTTTACCAATTTGTTAAGTATTACTATGACTTTCGTGTCACCCCATCCAAGATTTTTTCGACTCGATCATCACAGTGTGCCAAATGCAACTTCTCATGGACTGTGCCCTTAGATCCAAAGAACAGCAAACATTTCAACGTGCGAGGCTGTCAAGACAGCGATACACAGACCAAATGGACCTACGAGGTTCAGGTTCTGCGAGAGACACATTTGGAAGCGTACAGAACACCGCAGATCCCGCTAAGGACACTTGGCCACAAAACCTCGTACAGTGCATAACAGCCACACAAAAAACGCCGCAGCCCAACAAAGTTACCCTTGGAAATCCAGCCTTTAGGTTTTTTTTTTTTGCATTTAAATTGGATTATTGCAACAAACAAAACAACCATAATATTTAACGAAAAGCTGAGATTTTGAGATGGATGAATAAACTATTCAAATCTTCTCTTTCGGTACACGGTCTCTTTCCCACCGTTCATTTTCAGGGGTTTAGCTTCCTTTGAAGCGCAAGAATTTCACATAAATCTCACAAAAATTTCACAAAAATTAATTTAATTTTATAGAAAAAAACGTAAGAAAAAAAATTCTCGCATTTCGAAAGAGGGTTATACAAACCCACTTGTAGCCTAACATCATCGCCTCTCTATCCCTGTCAAGCTCAAGCGCTTAGTATGGGGCAGATAGACGTGACGCCTGCTTTTATGGCGAACAAAGGATCGATCCAAAGGCGTTGCTTTCATGCGGGTGGAATAAAAAATGAAGATACGTTTAAATTTTTTTAAATTGAAAGTGGTGTGTTCGATGGGGCCTCTGTTCTGTTCTCCCCTTTCTAGAATGTCCTCCCTACGTATTCGTGTGGTGAAAATAGATACTCTGTAGTCCAGAGCAAGTACAGTCATCACTTACTTCCAACCAATACAACTCTTGATGCAAGTATTTTTTTTATTTGCACCTGCTCTACAAATGTTACGGGAAAATTAACTAGGAGAGTTTTTCTTCACTATACATTTATGAGTAAGTAATTCCCCTAAAAAATATTTTTGCACGAATTCAGTTATTTCTATCCCCTATAAGTTAAAAAGGACATTGTTCTGTGTATATTAATTGCAACATCATAATTATCGCAAGGAAATAATGTCTAGTAACAAAGAAAGAAGGCAGTTGATGATGAAAGCCTAGCTAGCTAGCAAGCTAGAGGAAAGGAGCATTCTTTAGAACCAAGGCTATCCAGTGTTTCACTATCATCTCGCTGGTGTGGAGCTCAATCCATCAATTAGCCCATTCTCCAAAAAAAAAAAAGAGAACAATTAGCTCCTTTTCTGTTCTTCCCCTGCAAGACAAATGTCACAGTCATGGCGGGGCCGCGTGTTAAGTGCCACGACACTGACTTGACCTGATCGATGGCTTGTGTACGACACTACTGTTGTTCATTTGAAAAGGGCCTGTTAGCGAATCATGGAAGCATATGCATGCATCTCCCATGCATGATTTCCCTACCAAAACACCCAACCCTTTTTTGATAATTTGTTTGCCTTTATATATATATATATCTCAACCAATCGATCGTTACTTCATGCACTCTTGCTTGCAGGGCTTGGTCGATCGAGCATAGGAAATTATTAAGGCAGTGTTCAACCACCGAGGTGTTCATAGTTTCATATAATTAACCGGATGTGTACGATAATTGGATAGATTAGACCCATCAGCACATCAACTAAACTTGTCGTGCGTGGACTGTGTTTGGATATATACTATAGCGTTTCCTTCCAAAACTGAACCTCTTAAACTAACTGAACAAACATGTCAGGTTCTATCGTTCTGTTTGCTCACAGAGAGTAAAGAAATGGACCTGAATCTTGCCAAATCCTTACGAGAACAACGTCTCTGCTGACGATAGGATAGAATGGTTTGTGGTTTAGTTAGATAGATGGGGGCCGGGACTATATGTGTACCATGCATGATAGGCTCTTACTGATTGCTATGGGCATAGACTGCATAACAGGGTTCTTCACAACATTGTGGTTTCTGAATGCCTTTTCTCCTAGATCCTAAAGTATAGAACACTCGAAGAACTGCATTCATGCGCGTGGATCGTCGCTACTGTATCAGTCTTTGCATGGGTCGACAGTCACAAGCCTCCTTTAATTGCCGGTGAAGCCCGACATGGTTTTGGCATCCATAGCTTCGTCAATTACTCATCAATTCCTTGTATTCTAGTAACTGAGATAGGAGTAGTTTCTTTCTTTTTTCCTTTTTTTTTTTTGCGCATCGGCAAACAAACCTAGTATCAGCATGCATGATACCGAACAATTTCTAAATTCAAAGGGCAGCAAATCATTCTTGAATAAATTATAAATAACGTAGTACTAAGTAAAAAAGAGAAAAAGCTTCACTTTCCGGTGTGGCAGTGTCTCTAAAGCTTTAATTAGGGATGTACTGATAAGTTTTTTTGCGAGGCATGACGCCAAGGACGGCGTGATCAAAAGTTCACAAACTCAGGATAGAGTAAATTTATATATGAAGCTGTTAATGCTTATAAGTTTCGGGGTTCTTCACTCAAAAATAGAACAAAATCAAGCTGTGGGATACTGATATATGTTGAAGTGAAACTTTATATTCATTTTTACAATTTTCACAGTGCACAGTGCATGTCACCTTCTGAACAAAGAGGAAAAGGTCAGATTATTAGATGTTTACCCGGTCACTGTAACATTTATAAATTTTAAACATGAAAAATCTTTATGAAAAGTGCTTTTTTTTATTGTGCCGAGGTCTTGTGTATGTGTATTACCCCAAGGATTAATTTTTAATATAAAATGTATATGGTGAGATCATAGAATGTGACAAAAGACATGTAGTCATCATATTGTGCACACACCAATCCTGATCTATTGCTGGTCCATCAAAACCGGATCAGACTCCATTGGTCAACTTAGTGCATGGCTAGGAACCAAAGCCTGTCTGCATCCATCGTCAGCCACGAATTCGAAAAGATGTTGCTGAATTTTGTACAGATTTTGATACACGCATGGAAAGGGACTTGAGCTTTTCTTTCAGTTCCATTGCATATTTAAGAACAATCGTGTTGCGCGCGCGTTATGGTGGATTTCATTGTGCGCAGAGAAACTATATACTCCCTCCGTCCTCAAATTATTGTCGTCATTGACTTCTAAACTTAACTTTTGTTTTATTCAAAAAAAGTTTAATAAATATTATATATTTTATCATAATTTATTTTATCATTAAAGTTATTTTAGTCATAACTTTTAAAGTTGATGTTAAAAATCAACGACGACAACAATTTGAGAACGGAGGGAGTACAAACTAAGCTGAGACTTGATAAATATCATGACGCTCACAGATGAGCCAACAAAACATTTTCATGATTATAAGAAAAAAAGATGTACCAAAAAATAACTTGAAAAATGAAAACATGTTTATAGCTACTCTCTAGAATGTTTGATCCTATCTTATTAACGTGGGGAAAATTGAATACTAACAAGGAAAATTGATTTGACTCTATGTTAGTGAGATCACTAGATTTATTGTGAAGCCAACTATCATAATATGTAACTTTTATAATTAAATAATTTATTTCCATATATATTACTGTATTAGTTAAAGTTGAAATAGTTTTACTTTGATCAAACCTATAAATATTTATATATTGGAACAGAGATGGCACATGGAAGGCACTCACTATTTCGCCCTCGAATAATATTTTCTGCACTGTGACCACATATATCAATTCAGCGTATCCATCACACATTAATCAGACATGTCATCAGGCGAGTCGTCCATATTAAATCATTGTGTCATCAACTTATCCATTCTATAGTCAGATGAAAATGAAATGGTACGTCTAGAGAGCAGCAATTTGGCACCCGTGGGAAGACTTTCCGTCCACGCCATACCTATATTGCAAGGGCTCAATACTTTAGCTCATTTCTCCAATATACATATGGTATTGTGCATGTGGTAAGTCGAGGCATACAATTGCAGATAAAAACTTTAATTGCTAATTTTATCATGAAAGAAAGAAAAGGTCATATCTCCATATCGAGTTAAATATGTACGTATCTATATGATCTCCAGCTAGCACTGTACTGAAACCACAAATCTTTTAAGAGCCGAAAGTCAAGATAGAAAGTGGCCTAACAGAATAAACAAGGAAAGTAAGGCAAATATGTCCAAATTGAGTGTGATCTAAAGAATTTTCTCAAAACAGAAAAAGTGTGATGATCAGGCTAGCTAGGTGGGTTTGTTGGCTCAATACAATATAGCATCTGATAAATGACAAAACCAAACCATCAGCCTCCTAAAGTGTAGCCTTCAGTTTTTAAATGGGCCAAAGAATAGTAGTTAGGGGACAGTGTCAAACGATAGGTACAAATAACCACTAGTATTAGGTAGGACACAAATGCTATTACAAAAAGGATAAGCTGCTCTAGCTACTCAATGATTAAAGCGGTGCAGGTGCAAAAAACGGTAGCTTTGTGTGTGTGACTCCATGTGTAGCCCAATTGAGTTTGAATAGATGTTTAATTATAAACATCTTGACAATCATTCTCACTACATGATATTTAATATAAAGCTTGCAACGCAACTTTTAAAACCCCAGCTTGTACTATGAAAATAGGTGAGCACGCCAAGTAGTAAAATTTTATTGCAAAAATTACATGGTGCAATGGAATCGTAAGTGGCGCCAGAAATTACCGAGGGCAATGGTCATTTCTTCAATTGTTAAAAATATTTATTAAAATGATAATCTTCATAAATCGTTGACAAAAGTGCGCTCAAACGATATACCATAGTCGATGAAGTGAAAATGACAAATGATATTCAAAGTGTCGATAAAGCTTAATTATGTGACGGTATCCTTGCAGTTTTTATTTGAACATTAATGGAGTGTGATCAAAGTGACACAAATGCACTATCATCCAAACATGTGGATCTAATATTAATATAGCCACAAAATAATACAAATTTCAAGAGATTCAGTCCTTTGTGGTTTACAAGCCAAATTACTGATGCAAAAGAGAAGCATACAACGTTACTTACAAGTAACCGATAATTAACAAAAAAACACATGAGCTCAAACAAGAGCAACATCCAAAACATTAGCAAATTAATCTTTTATGCGAACATCCGAAAGCTCCAATGCCCGTTAAAATAACGTGACAACGTCATATGTTACACGTCCTAATCTGGTCTCTAGCAAGGAGAAAAAGGGTAAATAGGAAAACTTTTTCATCAGCCACTGACATTGTAGGCCCCACTACGGCTACAACAAGCCAGGACCGCCTCGCGACTATAGTTGGCCAAACGGGCCGCCCGGCACGGCACGGCCCAAGCCCAAAAAAGCCCGGCACATTTAAATCCGAGCCGGCCTGGCATGCTATGTTATCGGCCGTGCCGTGCCAGCCCACGGCATGGCACGAAACTGCTTAACCGTGCCGGGCCGGCCTGATAAGCACGGCAGCCCAATAGGCCTGGCACAGCATGGCAGCCGGAGTTCTCCACTTGCCGGTGCTCTCCAACACAGATCCTCCGGCACACGACCAAATCGGCGAATTCGGCGCTCCAAGGCGGACGGGCGGCGCGGCACGGAGGACGGGCGGTGCGACGCGGCGGTTCTAG
>BCLF01000030.1:2135767-2172593 GCA_001602275.1 Zoysia japonica | reverse complement strand
GCGGTGCGCGCGGCGGGGTTGGGAAGGTCGGTCGGCACGGTGTGGGCGGCACGATGCGGGTAGCGCGGAGGACGGCCGGTGCGGTGCAGGTAATGGAGGCGGCGCGGGACGGGAGTGGGGAAGTGGGGGCAGGTGTGGGATGGAGAGTTTTTATATGAGCCTGAGATAGGGTTAGATTTATGGGTCGGTAATGGGCTGAGAAAGACCGTGCTGAATCATGCTTCTATTGGGCTGCCTATTAATTGTGCCGGGCCGTGCCGCCCGCTGGGCCGGAGTGATGGCCCAAGCATGACACGTGGACTGGACCGTGCCGACACGGGCTCGATTAACTTCAGGCCGTGTCGTGCTTGAGCCAGGCCAAATTCTCTGTGCCTTGGGCCGGCCTGTTAGGCACGGCCGGTTTGGCCAACACTACTCGCAACCAATCCAACCGCTGCCCTGCCGGACCAGGCAAAAAAAAGAAATTAAAGCGGAGACACCATAGATGATAGCGCTACCGACCACAAGGGATCCCGTGTGGCCCGGGGCGGCCTTGCTTTCCGTCTTTCCGCACAGTACGCGGAAGGCATCGTCCCTGCGCGAGGGCCCTGTGGCCGTATCTGTCTCCAGAAAGCCCAGCGCGCCACGTGGAGAGGAATGGCTGGTGCGCCTCGTCTGGCCCTGGCCATTTGATCGATCTACCAAATGGGAATGTCAAAATGGCGCGAGTGGTTGTTGAGTAAAAGTGAATTACCTGTATTTTTTTATCAGCTTAAGCTTTTAGAATTAATTAGTTAGTGCATATAATTTAATATAAGTATCAGAGTGAAGAGTCTCAAGTTTGAAATCTGACAGACACAATTAGTTAAAAGAAATTTATAGCCTACTCTTATTTCTTGTTTGCACTTACCGGGGGAGTGTAAGAGGAAAAGTTCTTCTCTATTAGTTTAAGTTTTTAGTCAACTGATTGATGCATGCAACTCAATTGTGGTGGGTATAGAGAGAGAAAAAAATCACCTTTAACCCTCTTTTGGAACGCACGATTTTTGAAAAATCTCACAAAAATTTCACAGAATCAATTCAATTTCGAAGTAAAACCTAGGAAATGAAAAAATCGCGCGTTCAAAATGAGCCCTTAATCGGTAGAGATTTTTAAATGTGTTCTAGTACCTTTTTTGTTGCGACTCAGTTGGGCCCTAGCTTGACCAGTGGCAGTGAGCGGTAGAAAGATGTGGTGGTTTAGAACAAAAAGAGTGATGCATCATGCACTCGGTAGAGGAAACAATATGAAGTGGAAGAATAAGGCTAGCTAGGATATAAGTGTACGGTTTGTGTGAAATGTCAAGTTTGATTGGTGTTATTATCCATTAATTGGGGGTCAACCAAGCACTAAACTACTGCCACATTTTAAAATACTGACACCTCTGACTTTAACATCATATTTGACCTTTTATTCAAAAAAAATTCTTCACATGTATAAAATTATTAGATGTGTTTCAAATACTATTAATAATAAAGTAATTATAATAAAATATATGATATTTATGAAAAAAATTGAATAAGAGAAATAGTTGGAGATGATGTTAGAAGTTAACAGTGTCAATATTTTAAAATCAGAGGGAGTAGATGCTTTTTGGTGGACTATGAGCTTCTATATATATTTATGCAATTTTGAGTCTAAATTGGAAAAAAAAAGAGTTTTCCATGTTTTTTTTTCACCCTAAAGTCTTGTTTGATTTACTTTATGTCTTTTTCTCGTAATGTCACTGTACCATTACAATTTACTTATTGATGTAAATTAATCATCAAATTATTCAGTATAATGACATTATGTCCGTCATCTTTTTGAGTCCAAACCTATTCATTTCTTCAGTTTGATAATTTTTTTGTTATTGGAACATGAGAAATGCAAATTCTTAATTATGGAAGGCATGATTCTCATAGTAATTTTAAAAAATTAATTCAATTTCACATGAAAAACACATAAAAATAATAAAAATTAGAGCTAGTTAGGTACATGCCATTATAATTTTTCAAGTTTAAAAATATGCTATCACTATGTCACTTACAGATGAGATGAATGACATGTGAGATAGGATGATATATTTCAAATTCTAAAAAATTTTAATAGCATCCATCAAATTAATCCCAGTTTTTTTTCCTTTTCCAAAATATCATTAACTTGCTAGTGGTCTCGTCCACGTAATATTACGTCGGAGTAGTACTACTTAGAATTGATTGTGGTTAGAAATCGTGCTGTTGAAAACTCATCATTGTCAGCCGCAGTACATAGACTCACTCTAACTGCACTTTCGCCCCCCTAAATTCCTCTACTATCCAGGCACAAAACCACGGGCAGCAGAAACAACGGGAAGCTCCAAAAGGGCAGGCTCGTCATTTCTAGAGGGACCCCATATCTACCCCTCCCAGGACGGCAGCTGCCCTCTCCCTGGCCCTTACGAAGGGTAAAACCGTCAGCACGGAGTCCCCATCCTCCCCACAACGGCAACAGCACCGTGGCCCACCAGTCGGGCCCACCTGTCAACGTCGTCCTTCCCTCGTCCCCATCCCACCACCCACTACGCCACGTACTCGTCGGGCCCACCCAGGGGCCCATGTCACTCCCCTCCCTCACGCTCTCCTCTCTTTATATGACCTCGCGGGCCAGCGGCAGTTCACTCCGTCTGTTAGTCTCCGTCGCGTCGCGAGGAAGGGAGAAGAGAGGACGGAACCGCCGGAGATGGCCGCCGCCGGCGAGCCAAACGACGACGTACGCGAAGTGAGACCTTGGTTGGAGTAGTACAAAGGTTGGTTCGGTTGGTTGTTGCGCACTTGCGGACAAGCACACACGCCATTCTTGTTTTGTCAAGTCAAGGACGGTGTGGTGAGGTGTGGTGTGGTTGGGTGGAGTTGGCCGGAGGTTGCGCTGTTGTTGCTGCGTGCGTTCACTTGTCGCCGGCAATCGATGGCGTTCCGGTTCCCAGTGAAGAGCCACCAGGGCCCGACGGAGGGGGGCAGGCCGGCGGCGACGGCGCGGGTGTCGGTGTTCCGGCGGCTGCTGGTGCGGGTGACCCCGGCCGAGCGCCTGGCCGCGGACGGCAAGGAGGTCGTCGTCAGGGACAAGGACGAGAGGCCGCAGGAGCAGGGTGCCGGCGTCGGCGGTGGAGATGCGGAGGTCGGGTCGGTCGCGCTGGACCGGATGGTGCTCAGCTTCATGGAGGACTCCGCGGCCGTGGAGCGGCCGCCGCGTGGGAGGTGTAACTGCTTCAACGGCCAGGACGCCAGCGACGACGAGGACTTCGACTTCCTCCCCTCGTCCTCCTCGTCCGCCCCCGCCACCAACGCGCCGGCCGACGCCTTGGAGCTTCTAAAGGTACCGTTTCTTTTTTCTTTCGTTTGTTTCCTCCTTTGGATTCAGTTCATGTCGCTTCCGGAACCGTTCGTCGGAGTGTGATCGATCAAGAACTGACCTTTTAATAACCACTTGCCCCATCGGTTCCGCGTGCAGGGTCTGGTGCAGTGCACGAGCACGGCGGAGCGGAACCTCCTGGCGGACGCGTCACGGATCGCCGAGCGTTGCGGCAAGTCCGGCGTCCGGAAGAAGGCCGACGTCCGGCGCGCGGTGGCCGAGGGCCTCCGCGCCCTCGGGTACGACGCGGCGGTGTGCCGCTCGCGGTGGGAGAAGGGCGCGTCGCACCCGGCCGGCGAGCACGAGTACATCGACGCGGTGGTGGTCGCAGCACCGGACGACGACGGCGGCCCCGCGACCCGGACGCGGCTGGTGGTGGAGGTGGACTTCCGGTCCGAGTTCGAGGTCGCGCGGCCCACCAAGGCGTACCGCGCGGCCCTGCAGGCCCTGCCGCCGCTGTTCGTGGGCACCCCCGACCGGCTCGGGAGGGTGGTCGCCGTCGTCGCCGAGGCCGCGCGCCAGAGTCTCCGGAAACGCGGCCTCCACTTCCCCCCCTGGCGCAAGCCCGAGTACATGCGCGCCAAGTGGCTGGCCCCGCACGCGCGCACCTCCCCCGCCGATAACTCCCCCGGACCGGCCCACACGTCGACCGCCGGCGCCAGCTTGCCCGGCGAGCTCGAGCTGCGCTTCGACGATAGGACCACAGACGTCCCCCGTGGCGCGGGGGAGGACGCTGAGAAGGAGAATGAGCAGGAAAAGGTTCCTCCGGCGTCTCCGTCGCTGTCGCCGTGGCGCCCGGTCGAGCCGGACTCGAGCACGCAGAGCCCGCGACAGGCACTGGGCAAAGCGAAGGTGGTCACGGGGCTCGCCTCCGTGCTCTAACCGCGTCGTTACTATTATTAAGCTCCTCAGACCGAAGAAACCATTTTCATTTCCGTTTTCGTCGCGTTTCGTCGATCCGTCCGAGGGCCGGCTCCAGGAGTTTTACCGGTTTTTGCGGTCCTCGGAAGAACAGAGAAGAACGCTGCCGTTCTTATTTCAGTTTTTTTTTCTTTTTCTTTTCCTGTTAATTTTTGGGTTTCTTTCCACAACGGTGGGACGTCAACAGGAACCCGGCCGTTTTGGGTTCCTCGCCAGTCGCCCCCCGTTTGTTGAGAAGATCTGGCGGTCGGCATAGTTAGCAGACGCTCCTCTGCTTGTCTACTGTTACTACTAGGAGTATCTGATTATCTTTGCATTGTACTCTTATCAGAAAATTTAGTCCATCCTACTGGAGATTAAGTAGTATTAATCTGTGGACGCTTCTTATAATTCCAGTAAATTTTTACTAAAGTACCTCAATTTTTACATTATTAATATTTATGTTATGTTTAACTCTTTGCTTTATTAAAAATTTTAAAAATATTATTAATTTTATTTTGATTAGTTTTATCATAAGAAATGTTTGAAACGTGACCAATTTATTTTTATGTTTTCAAAAAACATAAAACAAATAGTAGTTATGACTAAAAATAAATAATGTTAAGAATTAAGGAACGTTGAAGAAGCTTTAAAGAGCACACCAAGTTATTTTGAGTTGAGCACAAAAATTAAAAAAAAGCACAAAAATTAAAAAAAAAAAAGTAGGATGTTCAGAATGAAGAGGAGAGATAGTGTAAAAACATAAGAATAGATTTATAATTTGAAACGGATGTAGTATTAATTTGAAACAGATGGAGTATCATTTTAGGTTGCTACTCGTTCTGTTTTATTTTATAAATCATTTTAAGTTTAAATATAGATCATTTTAAGTTTAAGTATAGAACTAAGAAAAGTAAAATAAGATATTATGAAAACGAGTAGAGATAAGTGAAAATGTAACAGTCACAGCAATTAAAAAATGCAAAAGATTGAATATTTTGAAAATAAGGAGAAATAGAATGAAGATGCGAGAAAAAATTGTTTTAAAATAATTTAATATAATTTTAAAATGAATTTATAAATTTAGAATAACTTAATAATTTGGGAATGATGAAATACTGCCAATCTGGTCAGAGTTTTTACAGCTCTCCCTTTTTGTTTGGGTTTTTACCGCGACAAGAACAACAGAGTAGCAGCGGCAGTTTCTACTGAACCGGAGTGAAGGAGAAGTGAACTGACGAGGCGCTGCTGAATCACTGTCTCAAGACGCGGGCCGCACAGTAAAATCCGGCGTCATTGACTGTCTGACTGACTGACTGACCCAGGGACAACAGGCAGTGGAGAGCGCAGACTTTCACTGCGGCCACGGACGCATCCGTCATCCCGCTCGTGGCGTCTCGGGAGTCGCGAGAAGGCCGGCGCGCGCGTGCGGGTGGCGCGGGCGCCCGTGGCAGCGTCGTGCCCTCGGGTCCTTCTACCGGTCGCCGCGCGCCTCGGCATTGTCTCCCACCGGTAGCGGTGACCGGGGGCTTTTTTTACCGGAGATTATTCATGCAACTCGAAGTCTCGAAGCGCTCCAAAGCAGCCAAAACCTCCTGTCGCCCAAGAGTGACCAGGTGTTCCGATGAAAATCGGTAGATTTTTGTAAAAATTGGTAAAATCAGTTTAACTTAATTTTTTTATGATCAATTTTTGATAAAAAAATAATACTATACACTGTCATAAAAATAAGAACCGATCAATTTCACTGGTTAACTGATCAATTTTTAAAGGTTGCCTTTTTGAACCTTTTGTTTCCTCCTTTGTTCCGACGAACGAATCCCAGTCCGTACGCGTTCCTCTGTTATTTCTACTCCGTATCCCCCTGCTCGAAAGTCGAAACCACTCGCTCGGACGACTCTGCTCTCTGCAGCGTTCGAACTGTGTTTGTTAAAGTTTCTCCATGGGAAGATAGCCGCCGAATCCGAGGGGAACGCAAAAAGAAGGGAGCATTGTGCTTGGGGAAGGCGCACGTTGCGGTGGCGTCGTCTTCGGGGAAGGTAACAGCGAAAATCGGAAGCGATGATCATGGTTTTGCAAAAAAGGATTCAGAATCTCGGCTCATGTGAAAAGTAGTGAAGAAACTGAAAATTAATGATCTGATTTGTCGACATAATATCACCAGGTAATTACGGCTCAAAATTACTCAACAGTTCAAGCTACGATCTGCAGTCCATCAGCGACGACCGGTCCATATTCTTCGTACACCCGAAGAAAAAATACTGTAATATTTTACGAAGCCCAACCAAAATAGCCGGACGCACCCAGTGACAAGAGCCACTCGACACTCGTAGGGTCAGGAGCAACATAACGTCAAGATGGCCAAGCAACCGACTTATTTTTCGACCTCAAGGTCAGACGACCAACGCACGACAAGCCTCTATCGACACAAAGATTCCTGGCGACTGTAAAAGGCGGCAGGACGGTAAAGCAACTTTGTCCCTAGCGCTGATAAGGGGACAGGTAAAGAACGACAGATGGTGTCAGAGAACCGTCCAATAGCAGAGGATCACCTGGAACACTCTTGAAGATGATGTTAGCCCCATCCATTAGAGGGGGTTTGGTTTCGTGACGGCCAAGTTTGGTGGCGACTCCACTCGTCAGAGGAAGCACCATCCTACGGGGACCAAATTTGGCTATGCCCCACCTGTCATAAGACGTCCAGTTTTCATGAACGTAAGTTTCATTGTGACTCCCACGTGTCAGGGAGCCACTCGTCTTACCCTGCATTGTAACCCCGTTCGGCTTCTATATAAAGGGCCGTCGAGGACCCTCGTACAACGAGAGAAACACATAGAGTAAAATAGCTATACACCCACAAAGGCGCGCTAGAGACTCTGCCCGTGTAAGAACCCTTCCGCCATTGTAACCCACTCGATCATACGTGCGTTCGTCGATTCCGACCCCTGCACGTAGAGTATTACACATCGCGGTGGTCTGAACCAGATTACATTCTTGAATCCATCACGGATTAGACCATATTGGTTAGAAAGAAACACACCATACTCCCTCTGATCTACAAATTAGTACCGTGCCGGTGTAGGTGTATGAAACGCCGACATGATTCATCTCTAAACCTCTTTGTTTAAAAATATGGATTAGATCGTGTTTAGAATTAGTCAAATTATAATAATTTTAATTATATAATGATAGTGGTTCCAAATAAATCGGATAATAAACTCAATGTGCCTAAAATTTAATTATGCCCGATGAAAGATAATTTTGCCCTTATCAAATCTCTAATTATTAGGAAAGATACTAAGCAACCATTTAATAAAAACAACAACAAAAGGCAAATAGGTCACTATTCAAGAAAAAAAGGAGATAATTTATTTTTATAATGTGGCCTCCAAATACGTCTAACAATTATGTTTATAAACCAGATTATATAAACTACTCCCTCCGTCTCACTATAAGTGACATTTTTGACTTTTTGAAATCAACTTTTGACCATTTGTCTTATTCAAAATTTTGTGAAAATATTATTTATTTTATTGAGAAATAATTCATTATTAAAAGTACTTTAAGCTTGACATATTTATTTTTGTTTTTTCATAAATTTTTTGAATAAGACGAATGGTCAAAAGTTAATTTTAAATAGTCAAAAGCATCACATAGAGATCTTAAATCCGGACCTAGAGAGTTTGTTCTACCAACCTCTATTTTCTTAGCTTCAAGTTGTTAAAGATCTGGTTGGCAAAATCTTTTTCTAGAGTGTTATAAGTGAAGTATAAGACTCTTTTGGATTGTGAAAAAAAATCTTAAAACTTACTTTTTCTATAAAATTTAACTTATTCCTATGAAATACTTTATAACTTTTCTATATGAAATTCCTAGTTTCAATTGGTTTAGAGCCTCTAAGGTAGTGTTTAGTTGGTTGTATGGAACTCATTCTGGATGGACCGATTCAGCTAAAGAGATGATCTGGACTGAATGGTTCAAATTGGATGTTTGGTTAGTTGTATGGGATGATACATGATTTTGTTTAGTTAAATGTATGGAATGGTACAAGAATATATTTTAATTATTTAAGATATTAATATTTAACTAAATTAAGTGTAATAATACTAATATTTTAAATATCTATAGACATTTAAAATATAATAATTAGTACTAATTATTACTTACTTACCTTTAATTATAACTTGAGTTACCACTAATAATCATAAAGAAATATGGTAATTAATATTTAATTACATTAAAGTCTAGTTAATACATTATAATAATCACTAATTATGAGTGACTAGAGATAGAGGTTATGTACAAAAGAGAAAAGGTACGAACAAAGGGTGGACGACTCCATAAAACAGCGAGGCTAAGCACAAATGAATCATTGGCATTCCTTAGATCCAGTGTGAAAGGGAGTTACGTGTACCAAGCTGCTCTTTTTTATGTACAATTATGCATAGTTATTTATTTAGGGTACGGCGTGCTTTTCAGATTCCAGCAGGATGCAATGCAGATCAAATGGGTCCATTTTATGATGCGGCAGCAGTATCACGACAAAGCTGAACTAATGGCGACAGAAGGTCAGAAGGGCTATCCCCATCTTTTAATAGTATAGACTGGATGCCAATATTCTTGAGAACCTTTATGGTAAGCATTAAGATATTGCATCAAGAGAATGAAAGTCATTATTTTGGAGGATATCTGCCTGCCTGGACATAATTAGTGTATACCAACTTTGGATATTTTGTACGCCTTAAATAAGAATGCCGTCATTGGGAATATGATTTTGAAAGCACAGATAACAGGCCTGCTGTAACGCTTGTTATGGAGAAAAGGCTGATGGTCATTTTGCTCTGCATTGTTTTCGTGGGGTGTTCTTTGATTCCGTCTTCTCAGTGTAAGTGCACATTAAGATTCATTAGGCATTCGTGAATCTTTTTTTTTTTTTACTTCTGCGTAGAAGTATCCCTTCGATTCCTTCAGATTTTGTACTTGTGTGGTCTTGATATATATGTCCTGGGAATGGGAAGTGGGTCAATGATAGGACAGAGCAGTACTCTCCACGTTCTTTATCTAGTGCAGTTTTAAGAAAAAAAAATGTAGGCCTGGAATTGTGCTTATTTGTGAATTTCTTTTTTTTTTCTTAGCACGACTCAACCTAGGAGTTCCCTTTATATGTCACCAAAAGTCTAATATTTTTTCCATTTCAAAATGTAAGCATTAATTGCTACTCAGTGAAACATGGATATGTTTTGAATCTAGATATATTGGAGATGCTATGAACTTGTTTTATGGCTAGAATGCTTACGTAAAATAATAGAGAGAGTACATGCTATGCATTTATGTGTCCACCATGTGACCCTTATTATAATCATGTCATATTAGAGAGCTTACTGTATGTTTTATTCGCTGGTACTATACAAATTCAACGAAGGATGGTAAAATTTGCTGAGGGGCGTCATCACAAAAATGTGTGGAAACCGATATTTGACACACTTATTTGGTTCTTGATGCTAAAACAACTAATATAATGCTTATCTTGTACAGTACTCCTCTGTCCCGTTTGAAGCTTATTTTTAGGATTTTTTTTACCATGTCGTTGATCAATGATTTAGATAAGTTAAACATGATCAATATGAAAGTTATATTTATAGATTCATCGTGAAATATATTTTCATAATATATAAATTGTATTTTATAAAAAAATTAATTTTATCAAAATCACTGGTCGAAAGTTATAGTCAATGAATTCTATACATAATCTTCAAATAGGACAGAGGGTGTAGCAAAATCGCCTAGATAATAGATGACGGCATCCACGTAAACACCACCGTACGGGCGCTCGGCCCCTCTTATTCAAAAGGATGCGTTTTTTTCTGTTCTATTTGTTTTCGACTTTTTGTTTGTCTTCTCCAGGATAATGTATTCTTATCGCATATGTTAGGGAAGTTGACCTTGCGGCTATAATCTGTTCAGGTCGTGAAGCAAAATCAGAAGATGATGATGGCATTGTGCCCTGTCAGTGGACAGCAAGGGTTAAGGACTGTGGTGACAAGTGCTACTGTTGCCCTTACACATGGATGATATATTCATGCTTCGAGACAACTGAGGAATGCATGCTGCACTGTCCACAGGCCCGTAGCCCACGGCCTCCATGTGAGAACAAGAGATGCATGGAGAAGCCTGCTATCAGTGCTGTAGTATTATCTTGGTATTGTGCCAACTGCATATTTGTTACCTGATACTCCTGCTGTAAAATTATTGTCACCGGTTGACTCAAATTTGAACTAACCGATTATCAAGGCTAATAGAACTTGGACGAGATCGTTAGACTTTTTTTCTCGAACAAAATGATACATCATCTCAAAGGAATATTTTTAAGATATAAACCAACTCATCCTGAATGAATTGATACGGTTCAACCAACCAAATGCAGGAACTTAATTCCATACAGAATGGTTCCATCTACGCATGATTCCGTTGTGGAACCAAACACTACTACCTAAATCTGTCTCATAAACTGGGGCGAGATCTCTCTAGGTTTAGGGCCGAGGCCACTTCACCAATCACTCGCGAGCCGGGCCGAAACCATCGTCTCGGCCCACGCCTTTCTCAATCGCCGCGTCCGAGCCGGCCGCCACGTGCCACGTGGGAACGCCCGCTCCCTAAACCAAAATCAAACGGCGGGTTCAGTTATTAACGGAATCCGGGCTTCCCCTTCGGTGGTGGTGGCCGCCGGCGCCCACCACCTCGCTCGCCTCGCTGCGACGTCTCCTTCCTCCCCCGAGCCAAGCAAAGCCACCGCCCCCCGCCCTTCCGCGCGGGCGCGAGCATCCTATATCACCTCACCTCCCCAATGCCGGCCCGGGGCCTCTCCCTCTTTCCGTTCCTTCTCCCGTCTCGATCGAAGCCACCCCCAACGCCCACGGCGCAAGGAGAAGCCGTCGTTGAAATCGCGTCAGCAGCCGTTCTAAGGAGATCGATCAATTCGGCTCGGGTTTGTTTTCAAGACCGCGGTCCTGGGCGGAGACGCCGCGGCGGAGATGGGGCGGCGGTGGTGCGCGCTGGCGGTTTTGCAGGTGTCGGTGGTGTTGTTGCTAGCTGTCGCTGCGGTGGATGCAAGGGGTTCCCATGCCGGCGGGGACCTCCAGCGCGCGTAAGTTGGAAATGCTCCTCTGACGCTTCACATTTCCTGTGTTCACTGATTTAGGCGTCAGGCTGTTCATTCTTGCGTTTAGTTTCAACTTTTCTGTTACGTTGGCCGCATCGTTTCATTTAGGAAGATAAAGGTTTTCGTTATACACAATACCCGAATGTCCTGGCCTGATCAATGGCCCCTGCGTCAAATGCGTGTGATGTAGCATTTCTGTAGCTCAAAATTCAGAGATTTCACCCTCAGCTTTTTAAATGGAACGTTGGAAATGGGTTGGGGCAATCGGGCTCGTTTTAAACGTATATGAATCTTGGTTGTCTCTTAGGAAATGCTGTTGTGTAAAGCAAGATGTGGAAGGTGAGTAGGTTGTCGTTGACGTGTGGCAGCAGAACCAGTTGTGTATAATCATGTGAAATGTGGACTAGGCAGTACCGTAGTAGCTAGTATTTTGTGGGGGCATTATAAGGAATCAGAATAATCATTCATAGTACATCTTTTGTATGTGAATGGTGGGCAATGTTATGGCTGACGATGGCCTATCAAGGTTCTGCTCTCTTTATTTTGGGAGTGACAATCAATGAAAAGGCTCACATTATTATAGGGAATTATGGACTTGATAATCTGAACTCATCCAAGTATAATAATTTAACTAAATGGGGCAGTTTTGCTGTTTGAGCGGACAGTACAAATTAATGAGTGACCAAGAGTGAAACATGGCCCTAATAACACTATTAGTCATATTCCATTTATTTCCTCTATAAGGATGAAAAACAAATATCATACAAGAGTACTAATAGTTCTGTACTAGGCAGATTGCTAGATTAATTAGACTTTTGATCAAAAAATTTTGCACAGGTTTCCAATAGTGGAGCCAGACCACAGTCATACAAAGCTCCGTCTTGCTGAAGAAGGATTGGAGGCAATTCAGAGGATCAAAACTCCAATTGCGGCTGTCTCTGTATGTACGAAATTTGTTACTTGTATTTAAGTGAATTCAAGATTTTTAGCTTTTTATTCTTTATGTCCGTCCTATCTATGTTAATTTTTCTCCTGTGATTTCACATAAGATTATTGGCCCATATCGATCTGGAAAGTCCTTTCTTCTCAACCAGCTTCTCTCCTTATCATGTGATAAAGGTATACCAAACTTCTCATCCTAAAAATCATGCTTTAGAAAACTGAGTATTTGGGACAGTGTAGTTACAAAAATACAAATATCTATGTAGGTTTTGGTGTTGGGCACATGAGGGATACAAAAACAAAAGGTGAGGTGCTTTGTCAACTACACCGAACTAATATACTTTATAAAAACATTATCTCATGGATCTACATGTCACAGGTATATGGATCTGGGGTACCCCTCTTGAGGTTGAGGTTGATGGCAACAAAGTATCTGTCCTATATCTGGACACTGAAGGATTTGAGAGTGTTGGGAAATCAAATGTATATGATGATAGGTTTGTCACTACAGTGAAACATACTCGAGTTCTGAATTATAGTTTTCATGTTCAAATGTGGCAATAAATTCGCTGGATTTGATTTTTCCTTCTGGCAGGATATTTGCTCTGGCGACTGTTTTAAGTTCTGTTCTTATCTACAATCTTCCTGAGACAGTGAGTTTTTTTTTTATCTTATGGTGCTCTCACGGATACACATCAATTTCATTTGTTATGTGTTAATTTTACTTCTTTGGTTACAGATTCGTGAAGCTGATATATCAAAACTTTCATTTGCTGTTGAACTTGCTGAAGAATTCTACGGAAGGTTTGCTTTTCCTGTTTGGACCTTTCCATTTCAATAATCACCTTTATTCTAACATTTTTCCATTTGTTTTTCTTCATCTGAATTGCGGAAACAAGGGTTAAGGTAATGTTAATCTTAAAAAGAAAAGAAATAACTCTCAAATTATATGATTCAAACTATATAAAAAAAGATGATTTGTTTTGCAGGGGCAAGATATCGCTTTTGAGCCAGCAAAACTTCTGTGGCTGATCCAGAGGGACTTCCTCCGTAAGTTTCTTCCTGTATTCCATATGTCTATTTTGTTTTGATCATGAATTACTCATTTTCACATTCATCACACATTGATAAATATAAGTTGGGGTGTTGTACATTATCTTTTTTTCACATTCATCACACATTTGGCAAAACGTTTATTGAACTCTCTGATTTGGTAAGTTCCTTGATGCAGAAGGAAAATCTGTACAGGAGATGGTTCATGAAGCTCTCGAACGGGTGCCAAACAACAATGGTTAGTTCAAGTTATAATACTATCTATAGTTAGTTTTTTGTCTAAGTTTTCCATGGAAACACCTCCTTTGCATTCTCTGTATTTTTCAGCTCTGGTTATATTTTATCAGCAGTCAAACTCAAAACACCTTTTTGTCAAACTCAAAACACCTTTTTGTGCATTGCTGCAGGAGAGAAACATATTGATGAGGTAACAGTTTTCGACCTGTATGTTATTAACTTGAAGCTATGAAACACTGGTTGAAGAAAAATGCCTCTTGTTAAATCAGATAAACCAAATCAGAGACTCTTTGGCAGTTATGGGGGGTAACAGTACAGCTTTTAGCTTACCACAGGTGTGTTACACTGAGATACCTCTTTGCTTTTCATGTTATGCAGTACTGCTAGAAGCATTGATTGCTTCAAATTGCGGGTACGCAATTGTCAAAGGTGTAAACTTTGATCTTGGTGGTTTGCACACATGTTTGACTTTGCTCTTTCAAGTTACATATGTTATAACCATATGTGCAGTTCTTTAATATCATCTTATACTTAACGTGATTTCATTTTGATGATTCTTTCCCAGCCTCATCTACAGAGGACGAAGTTATGTGATATGGAGGACCAAGAACTTGATCCTTTATATGTAAAAAGGAGGGAACAACTGAAACAAATCGTAGCATCCATGCTAAAACCGAAAATTTTACAGGGCAGAACTTTAAATGGGGAGGAGTTTGTATCCTTCCTAGGGCAGGTAATACTTCTTGGAATGGTCATAGATATTCTAACACATCCTTGTATGATTTTATCTAAAACAATTCCCCTTTTCTTTAGATACTTGAGGCTTTGAATAAAGGTGAAATTCCATCAACGGGGTCGCTTGTTGAAGTTTTCAATAAGGCCATTCACGAACGCTGCTTGAAGGTGTACAATGAAAGAATGGGAAGAGTGAATCTACCAGTATCAGTGGATAAACTTCATCAATTTCATGAGGTAGCAAAAGATGAAGCTACAAGGCTATTTGACAAGCAACATTTTGGTAAACGCCATGCTACTCAATCCATCCTCAAGTTCAATGAAGACATTCAAAAGGTTTCCCTGACATATCTTTTAGCTTTTACTCAACCTACAAAATTATAAATATCTTTGAGCTTTTAATCAACCTACAAAATTGTAAATTAGAATTTCATCAATACGTGATCAAAGAATTTTATATTTCTTGAGTTCAAGATTTTCATTTGTTTTCTTTTAAGCCATATAAGTATATTTTGTCGCTTGTACCACTGTATATCTTGGTGAATTGAGTACTTAATTTAGGAACATAACTATTAAGATCTTGTTACATTTGAAGCATGTGCAATGGATAATATCTTTGGTATACCTAACTGGATATTCCTTTTAGGTCTTCAGAAACTTTTGCCAGGCTAATGAGTATGAGTCATCAAAGCTTTGTGAAGCACGGTTCTCAGAGTGTGAAGATAAAATGGAGGACCTTCAAGTCTTGAAGCTTCCATCCATGGCAAAATTTGATGCTGGATTTCTTCTCTGCAATCAAAGTTTTCAAATCGAATGCGTCGGACCTTCCAAGGAAAGCTTTGAACGTCGAATGACAAAGGTTTGTCTTTAAAGTCTAAACTTAAGATAGCTCCCATGATGATCATGACTTTGACAGACTAGTGTTAGTTTGGGGGGATAATGCACGAATCTGTTGTCTATAACATGTTTTGTCCAGTAGCCAAGTAGAAATCATCTTTTGACTTATTACAATAAAAAAGTTTCATTGCTGGTTTCTATTGGCTGCTTTTTCCATTTCAAAATGCCAAAGCAATTCATTCAGGTATGTAGCATTGTTGAACTAGTTTAACGTACATCCTCATTTCGTCCTGATTTACTAATTTTTCTATTTGCCTCCTTCCATCATCCTCAATTTGCCCTCGTTACACATAGATGACATACGCTCGCATTGGATAACTGAATCGTATTCTACCTTTTGTCATTCTTCCAGATGTTCGCAAGGTCTCGTGCTCTTTTCATCAAGGAATACAATAACAAGCTCTTCAATTGGCTAGTGATATTCTCCTTGGTCATGGTTGTCATTGGGCGCTTTGTCCTCAAGTTCATCCTACTCGAAATCGCTGCATGGGTGATGTTCGCCTTCCTGGAGACGTACACGAGGCTATTCTGGTCTTCCGAGTCGCTGTACTACAACCCTGTCTGGCAAGTCATCGTCTCGTCGTGGGAGACCATCGTTTACAGCCCTCTTCTTGATTTAGACAGGTAGGCTCTCTTTCAGTCTTCCTTCAACTGCAGCTCTACAGAGCCCATGTAATCTCTACTATTATAGTGTTCTCTTAGTGCTCTAATACTTCATTCACCTGGAACAGATGGGCGATCCCAATTGTTGCCATGCTCTCATTTTTGGCAATTTATTGGCGTTGTCTCGGTGGAAGAAAAGGGATTGGCCGGTCGTTGCTGCCTCTGTACAATAGGTCTTACAGAAACCCCAACCGTCCAAGAACAGACTGATTCTCCAAAAGTATATTCGTGAGAACATTTACATAACCCAATCATTGGCTCGGCGTCATTTTAAGTTTTTAACTGTTCTCAGCCAAAGGATCACAGATTCTTTTCAGTCAGTGCAACTGAATATACAGATGTTGTAAATGATTTAAAGCTTCTGTTGTAAATATGTGATCCAATTTAACACAAAAAGAAAATTCAAGGAGAGTGTATATAGACGAGCATTTTATGGGAAAAATGCTCCTTTGTTCTTAAATTGTTTCCATTAGGACAGCAAATCTATTTCATATTTGAAATAAACTTCTTATCCTAACAACGGTGGGAGAATTCTTTAACAATAGTTCAAACTCAGACAAAGGGAATACTGATACTAAAATTAACCTTTTCTATCATTTTGCACCATTGGAAGACAAAGTTGACCATGAAGGGGCCCAATGCACCATACGAACTGATGGCTATGGAGAAGTACAGAACGGTGTTTGATCATTTCTCACAGGTCGAACCCAGAAATCACGCATCACTACAACCTACCTGAATATTATTACCACAACAGCAGCACCTCTGCTTCATATAAACAACAAAAGTAACATACTAGCACGTCTACTTTATTCAAGTTTCTGTGAGCTGGATTTATGATATTTGATGTTCTCTGGTTGCGCATGCCCAAAGCAACCACCGTCAATTTCAACTCTGCTGTCTCTTCCGAGCTATCTCCCGAGCCCTTTCACGCAGTTCTTCTGGCGGTGGAGGGCGTGGGCCTTCTGGTGGATAAACCACATAAGGACGCTGCAACAAGAGCAAAAATATAGTTAGTTCAAAAAAATTTCGTTGTAATGTTCTATGAAGCATTGCCAAAAGGAATCATGCTGGAAACCAGCAAATTTAAAATTCAGGGTCAGTAACATTGTTTTTGACAGATATCATTAGTCAATGAATGAAACAATTGTTGGAAAAAAAAACTGTTGAAGAGTGAAGAGCTGTTGAGTGAAGAAGATTGTAAAACATTGCTAACGAATCATTTTTTTCCTACAGGTTTGTGATCCAGACTCCAGTGAGTAACAGAGTTACACAGATAACTTGTCGAGGATTTGTTCTAACGCACATCCAAATTCCTGCCCAGTTCTTGATGTATAATCAATAGAATCACTGAATTCTCATAGGTCAGCATAGCACTGATCTGGCCTACTAGTTTCCTTGTTTGAGCCAAAAAGAATGGATTCCTTTTTTTTAACTAGTATGCCAATAAAATGCTCATCGGGGTGGTGCTTGTTCAAGAGAATTGTGCTGATTCATCTGAAGGTATGGCACATTAAGCGTTGCCACTTTCAGTAACGGACATAAAAAGTTTCAATAATTCTGCTCCAAATTACAATTGAGAATGATGCCCATCCTTAACTCTTCAACAATCAAACTATTTTAGTTCACAAAAGAACAATCGCATAATCATCCAGAGGCAAAACGAACCTCGAAACAAGCCGTATACTACCAATCTTGGAATCTAATTAACCTGATGTATCTACACAATGCGGTGATAGAACGAAAAAAAATCCTAAATTCTGAAATGTCCATGCCCAGAAACCGAGCGCCAAGGTCTGCAAGAAGCAGACCTCCATCGACTGATTCGCATCGAGATCCCTTAGAACACCTAGAAGAGAAGTGGGGAGAGGACGTACGAGGCCCATGAGCTTCTTGAGGGTCTTGGAGTCGGTGGCGACGAGGTAGGTGAGCGCGACGGGCACGGAGACGTAGACGCCGAACTTGGCGATCTCCAGGACACCCTTGGACGTCCCTAGCGACGACATGATGCTCCGGCAGCGACCACTTCTCCTCACCTTGCTCCTCTCCCGCAGCCCCGCTGAATCCAAATCTTTCCCCTCCGGCAGCGGCGGCGGTCTACACTGGGATAGAGTCGGAGAAAGGCCTTGTGCTTGAGCTCCAAAGCGGCACGGACTCGAGTCAGGACACGTACGCTCTCGTTTTCGCCTATGCTAAAAAAAACTCCGGCCCACAAAATAATTATTTTTAGATTTTATTAAATTAAATTTTTAATTTTAACTATTAATAATGAAGAATTCGTAATATTTTACCATATGTAAATTATATTTCAGAATTCATCATAAGTATAGGTTTTATATTAAATTTATTTAATTTATTAGTCAAAGTTAAATTTTGATTAAACTTAAAACTGCATATATTTTGGGATTTACTTCCTCCGGTTTTAAATTATTGACACTGTTAATTTTTAATACCAACTTTGACTGATTGTCTTATTCAAAAAATTTACTCTAATATGTAAAACTATTTGTTGTTATTCAAATTCCACTAATGGTAAATTAAGTAATAACAAAATTTTACAATTTGAACAAATTTTTTGAACAAGAAAAATGATCAAAATTAATGCTAAAAGTCAACGGTATCAATATTTTAAAATGGGAGGGAGTACCAGAGAGTAGTTTCTTATGCCAGTGGCTTAAAAAAAAGTTCTTGTGCCGGTGTCACTTCACCTGATAAATAAACCCTCCATGGAAACCGCTACAAAAATTCAAAATTTAAACATTTTTTTGTCAAAATGCTATAGTAAACTTCTCGGTTTTAGCGGTTTAAAATTTTTAAATTTTATAGTCAGAATATTTTCACTGATTTATCGACTACTTTTCAAATTTTCAAAAATATTATTTTTTTCAAAAACTAATCAACTGTCTTAAACTGAAGCCGACCAATTTTAATTTTTTTTTATGAAAACCAGTCTGATTGGGAACGGTGCAACGGTTTTACCAACCAAGATTGTCGGCAGTCGACTGCTACAGCAGTCACTGGCTGACGCCTGAGCCCCACGCGCTGCTGGCCTGCACCTGGCCCGCGTGGCGGGACGACTGTGCGGGCAGTTGACTGCCGAGGAGCCAAGTCCCGATTTTACGGAGTATGCACATCATTTGCTCACTGCACGAAGAACATGAATCTGAGTGCGGGACTCATCAGAAGGAAACATCACTTGATTTTATGTCAGACGATCTCCGCGTTTAACCAGTGCTCCCAGAATAATAAAATCTAGAAGTTCAAACCCGACTCCGTTCAAGATACTTTGCTCCTTTAAAACAAATTTCATAAAAATCTAACAAAATCAATTTAATTTTATAATAAAAACGTAGAAAACGAAAAAATTTCCTGCATTCAAAGGAGGCCAAACCTACTCGTGCTCCTGTTGATATTCACTATGGCCAACAATGGGATTACAATTCTCGTGCAATGCATGTGAATATTATCAGGTTCATTGCTTACCTAAGTAACCTTAATTTATTTATTCATTTGAGCATTCAATACAACGCATAATTACTTCCATAAAACAACAGCAATCCTCAATACATTTTTTCTGTGAAATTGAACTGATTCCTGTGAAATTTTTGCGTTCCAAACGGAGCCTTACTGGTGTACAGCTCAAGCTTCCAGAGCCGTATTCAAGGTACTACAAAACAAAAAGAATTTTTATTTACTTTCCACGTGAAAATGCTCCTTTCATGGCAATACGGATTTCAGGTTCTTGGCCAACTCTTCTAGCTTCTCTAATCCTTCTTCAGGAGAGGCAGATTCCCCCAACAGCCTCACCATTGCACTACCAACAATCACACCATCTGCTCCCCATCCTGCGATCTGAATTATAGACAATGGAGAATACAAGATGTCAAACGACAAGCAAAGAGTAGGGAACAATCCCAGTTCCTGTATTTAGCAGGAAAGATGTCAATTATGATGTACCTGCTTCACATGCTCTGCAGTCGACACACCAAAACCAACAGACACAGGTTTCTCTGAGACCTGTAAAAAGTAATATTTTTCATTAGCATTCTTGAATTATGCACCCACTATACATATTTAAGCAAGAACATTACTTCACTATGTAATAAATAGAGCAGGATGGTTATTGCCTACCTGCTTGATATCCTGAAGAAGAGATAGCACTTTAGTGCTTACATTTGTACGTGTTCCAGTAACACCAACACTGCTCACCTGAAAAGAAAAGAGAAAGTTAGCAATTAACCCCATGCATCTACTTTGCCATCAAATAATGTATCCGATAGGACTCTCAATGGCGGAAATTCCAAAACTGCAATGTGAATCATTATTAGCTAATGTAAGTTAAAACTCAAGAAAATCGATATGTCAGTCTTTTCAAACTATGGATGCTTTTCATATTGCTTTCAGTCAGTCCTAAAATAACATGGCAGCCACCATTGGAATAATTTATTGGTTGCAGAGTTGTAATATTTCGATGCTGAAGGTCTCCCAAGCAGGGCTCAGACAAAAAGGAAAAAAAAACTCTTTTGAGAAAATAATCTGTCAAAGCAGCTGCATGTTTTCTAAACTAATGCTAACAACTTGACAAAGAATGGGTCGCAAAAAAAGTTGTAATGACTCCACTAGGTCTATTCTACTCTGCATTTCTACTCTTCTGAAGTGCAAACTTACTGATGAGAGATCAGAGAAGGCTATCAGAACACATTTTCAAAACTAGAGGAGATAGAATATAGAAACTTACAAGATAAATAAATCCTTCAGAAGCCTTTGCAATCTTCTCCATTCTTTCTTTAGGTGTGGTAGGTGTTGTCAGTAGTACCTGGCAAAATAAAAAAAATACATCTCAAACTGCGTAGACTTATTCTTCTCTAACAGCCACTGATAACTGGATTAGAAATGATATGGCAATATGTCTCCTATTATGGATTCATGACTTGGGAGCTCAGCACAGAGCTCACAACCTTTTTGGTTTGATTATCCTTCAGTACATGAAATTTATCATATCAATTTATTTCAGAAGTACTATCCTCTATTGTTCTTAAAAAAACTAAATATAGCTGCAATGAAGTAAGTCAGATTGGGTTGGACAAAAAATTGCAAAGGTAGAAGACGTGACATACACATCAAAGTATTAGAGAGAGCTTTTACCAGCTCAAGGTTGTTCTGGGAGGCTTCATTTCTCAGAATATCTGTTTCTTCCAGAGGGACATCAGGTACAACAAGGCCTGGAATATAGTAGTATATAGTATACAAATATCTTGATTATCACCACGAGAAGGAAATTTTTAGCAGTAAGCAACTCATGCAAAGATCAATTGTCAATATTTATCTTTACTGTTATCTGAATAATGTTCTGCATTTGACAAATGAAGAATATTAGAAGGAATAGAAACATTTCTGTCGATTAGTGAGTTATGTGTTCGAGCTGAATGGCATTTTAGTGCAACATAGAATCGCTAAATATCAAATGATTAACTATAAGGATATATTATCGTGTACGCCAGCTTCTTTTACAGTAGCCATGAAGTTTGGGATACCACGCTTAAGAATCAGATTATAATATGTGAAAAGCACTACAGGACAGGACAGCTCAGGTATCACCTCCTTTACCATGGAGATAACATCCTCAAATGTGGTGCTTTTTGCTAGTGCACGTGTAGCGGAGGCCTAAAATGGCGCAGCCATAAAGCAAAAGTTAATAAGCAGAAGAACACAATTACAATGGAATGTAATAGAAACTATAGGAAATGTTATGTGACTCGCCTGAATAACAGGACCATCAGCCAATGGGTCAGAGTAAGGTACACCCAACTCAATCACATCTGAGCCACAGGCATCAAGTATCTTCAGTGCTTTTGCTGTGGTGGCCAAGTCAGGATCACCGGCAGTAATGAATGGAACAAGCGTGACCTGACGTTTTTGGAATATTAGAAAAAAAAAAAATACCAATGAGGCATATAAGTCAATGGTGAATTTCTGATCTAGGAACTAAGATATGACATCGCATTTCTCAGAAATATTAGCATGCTCCCTCTGTTCTGAATTTGTTGTTGGCAGTAATGAATGGCACAAGCGCAACCTGACATTTATGAAATATTACAAAAAAAACAATGAGGGATACAAGTCAAGGGTGAATTTCTGATCTAGGAATTAGGATATCACATCGCATTTCCCAGAAATATTAGCATGATCCCTCTGTTCTGAGTTTGTTGTTGGCATTGACTAGCTCAACTTTGGGCTCGCCAACATCTACAGAATCAGAACTGAGGGAGTAACTGTTAAGGCACAAATATAAAGATTGCTCTCTAGAGAATGCAGGGAAAAGAAACAAGAATTACAAATTACTCATTTGCAAAAACAGAGTTTCACAGGCAAAACTATACACTCAAACAATAGCAATTTATAGTGTTCCGTATGGACATTATTAGAGCAACAAATAACTTGATCATGACATTGAAGATAAAATTCTGGTTCTTTCACAGCTTATATCAACCGAAACATGGTCAAATGGAACGGACGCAACAATAAATCTACCTTTAAGAATAAAACCATGAGCACAGAACACCACAATCAACCAGCCCGTATCATCCGACGCATCCAGGATCCATTCCCCTAAACAGAAACGAGAAGACGACTGGAAGAACCCTGCAGGATCAAGCCGTGCCCAAGGCCCCAAGCCAACCCCAACGGCCAACGCATGCGTGACTAACAAATCGCGCACAGCACGTCGGAAGACGAGAACTGATAAGATGAGGAGAAGAGAGATCAATGGCTCACCTTTCCCCTCTCTCTGAGCTCAGAGAAAGTGGTCGAGATGCTGCGCTTTTCCGCGGCCACAGCCTCGGCCGCCACCGCCGCCGCCCTGACGGCGACCACGGGCTTCGCCGCGCCCCGAGACGAGACCCTCCCGGTCGCCGCCGCACGGTGCAGCGGCATTGCGGCGGAGAACGACGCGGATGACGCCGAACCCGCAGCGGATGCGGCCGGGGAGGCGGGGATGGAGGCGGCGGCCTTGAGCGCGAACGCCATGGTGGTAGGTGGGCGCGGATCGGCTAACTTTTTCTATTTTACTGCACAGCTTGCAGTAAGGTTCTATCCACCGTTAATATCATCCGACGGCTCCTGTTCGTTAGCTAAGTTACGTACCCTTATTTACGTCTAAGTGCCTACGCGTGAAGATGCTCATCGCATTTATTTTTTAATTAACAATAATATCTTTTATTAAATTTATAAAATTAAGGTTTTATTTGAAATATATGAAAAATCTTATCTTTTGTATTTTTTCAGTGAGTTTGAATTGTTTAATATTAAATTTTTTATATGATTTATGTGAAATTTTAAGTTTGAAGAAGGTTTAAAATGTCTATTTCGTTTTATTTTTAAAAAATCTCAATACAGTTGTGTTCTTTGGTCTTCTTTAAACACGAGTTTTTCTTTGTTCTTATATTTTTTTATATGAAATTGAACTGAGCCACTGTTAGAAACGTGAGATCTACATTTTTCTCTGTAAAATTGAACTGATTACTATAAAATTCCTATGTTTCAAATAAGACCAGATTCCTACGAAATTTCCATCAAATTCATGGGTTCTAAATGAGGCCTCTCTCATCAGAATTTCACAAGAATCGAGATCCATTTAGAAAGCAGGTGTTTTATAAGAATCAGTTTAATTTCACAGAAACAAAAAACATATGAAAGAGAAAAATATCTTGCGTTCCAAACGAGTTTCTATTCAAGTTCAAAGAAAAAACGTAGGAAATTAAAAAAAATCTACTGTTTCGAACGGAGCTTAAGAACATGTCTAATTATTATTTCTTAAAAATAAAACAAATTTATGCCTCCTTTGAACGCAGAAATTTCATATATGATCTCCTTTAGAATGGAGGAATTTTTTTATTTTTGTAATTTTTCTGTGAAATTTCTATACTATTCTTATCACTTGTTTCTTCGAAGGAGGCCTAAATCTTATACAAATTTTACGAGAACAGTTCAAACTCATAAAAAATAAAGATACTTCTTATAGGAATATCACGGGTGTTCATTTTTCTTCTCTCAATTACCAAACCAAGTAATCAGCTCTCTCAATTTTTAAAACCGTTCATTTTTTCTCTTTTAATGGTTTAAATAACCCACAATGTCCGGTGCTTTAAAGCCAAGTGGAAAACTTTTTTTGTTGGAGCACCAAAGCTAGCCACTACAGATACCGGTACTTGAACCGAAAATTTGACACCGGGTGAATGTGTAAGCGCCGGGTGCAACCTTCTTTCTCTCATGCACGGCAGGTGCAAGCAGCGGTGCCATACCTTCGGATAAAATGAAGTATGGGTTGGGCGACCCAGCCTCGATGCCACCGCCGAGGAATCCGGAGCCGCCAAGCCGGTGAGATTTGTCGCAAAGTGGCCGGGGATGGTTGTGAGGATTGATGTCTTGCTCACTGACGGTGTTTGGTGGTGGTCTTATGCAGGACCGGTACCCCGTCCAGCTCGCCGGCCTCTTCCCGCCAGTGTTCTCCGGCGCTGGAGGCATGCAGCAGACGAACCTTTGCCCGCCGCCGCCGCACCAGGTACCATCCGCAGCATGAGGCCTGAAAGCCGCGTTGTTCTTTTTTCCATTTTTTGTTATTCCAGGGCTGGTGCTGACTCGTAAGTTTCCCTTTTGGAAAAACCAGGTGTTCCACGCGCAGCCGAAGCCGGGCGAGGGAGCCATGGCGCAGCAGCCGCCGGTGCCGCGGCCGAAGGTGCGGGCCCGGCGCGGGCAGGCGACGGATCCCCACAGCATCGCCGAGAGGGTAATAGCTGAACCGAACTTCACCTTTGCGAGTGAAATTGTTACAATTCGGGCTGTCTTTTCATCTTGTTGATGCGAGACATAGGACCGCGCAATTCGCGGGTGCTGTTGTGGCTATCGGCCACGAAATTCTGGGCGCCGTTTTCTGTTAGTATGATGGTTGCTTGCTTCAGCTGGTTCATCTCGGGTATAAGCGAGATTAGTGGATGTTGCCGATGGGATATTTTTTTAGGAAAAGGTTGCTTTCTTAGCGAGCTGTTGGGTGACCGTTGTGGTGGAGGCATATGGCGTGCTATTTAAGCATCACGAGCTGATCACTATTCCCGTAATGATGTTGCATTGTAGTGCAAGTCATAACCTTTTGTGAATACATGTGCAACAAGTTGGAACTATATTTTTTTAGTGAATTTGCTATGAGTATCGTAGAGGTATCTAATGATTTTGGTCTGAAGGTGGATACCTCTATGACTTCAGCAATACATTGTAAATAGTCTTTTAAAATGGAAGTCCACTGCTCATGTGTTTTATATGTGTTAAAACCACGTTACTTAGCTAAAATTCTGTGTTCTCAGTTGTCTGATTGATAAACATTTCATGAAACCTTATCTGTTTCAACGCAGCTAAGAAGAGAGAGAATAGCAGAATGGATAAGGGCGTTGCAGGAATTGGTCCCCAACATGAACAAGGTAACAATTCATGCCATACTTCTAACTGTCATCATGTGCTCCAGGGAAGTGCTTGTTTAACATGCCTCCCATTGGGAATTTTCAATAGTGGTCAAGGCTTATGATCTCCTGACAGTAGATCTTCTGGTTGTTGTATTTTTATTTTCTATGGATCATGACTCTTTATTCACTTATCAATACACATCTATGCTTGTTCTGTGACCGTGCATGCTGCTTGAAACGACATGAGTAATCACCCTTCGGTGCACCAGTGCACCCAATAGTTATATGATTAATTTGTACAACACATTATTCCTTAATAATTGATTATAAAGCTTTCTGTCACTTGAAAAAAGGAAAGATCAAACAACAGTTTGATGCATGCCTTTGAACTTTGCAGACAGATAGGGCAGCTATGCTAGATGAGATCCTTGATTATGTGAATTTTCTCAGGCTTCAAGTAAAGGTAATTATTTTAAACTGTATTCTTTGGTGTTGTCTATAATATCTATTTCACTCACTATCTAACATGCATCACTATTCTGCAATACAACGTTTTGAGTATGAGCAGACTGGGTGGTGCTGGTGCAGTTGCACAGCTGGTTGCTGATATTCCACTCTCAGTTAAGGTAATTCTCAGAAGAAAAAGTTTCTGCACAAATAGCTCATGCTTCAGTTAGTTCTGGCAATTATTCACACATGTTACCAATATGAAACATGACTAGTATATTCGTATTCACATCTAGATTAGTTGCAACAAATTGTTTGCGTTATTCCATTCTTCAGTATCCAACAATCCTTCCTTCTTGTTCAGCAACAGATGTGCTATTTTTTTTTCTCTTTGTCAGTATAATAATTGGTTGAGTAGTTAGAGTCATACATTCTACATCTGTGATGGAAATGTCCATTACCTTCATTGCACAACTAATGCAGCTAGGTCTGCATTCATTGTAGGCTGATCTTTCTTTGCAACCAATCTTCAAAACACCTTTTGTTGATTTTAAATTAGCATGGATGCACTGATAGTGGTAAATCATAATGTAATGTATCCATGGTTCTTTCTCGATTTATAATAAGCATGTCCAGGTTCAACGTATTTTTCTTCTAAAGTGTCATCCATCAGTTGTACATATCTTTGAGACTCAAAACTGAATCTTGCTTGAATGACTAGGGTGAAGCAAGTGATGGTGGGAGCACGCAGCACATATGGGAAAAGTGGTCAACCGACGGCACAGAAAAGCTGGTTGCAAAGCTGATGGAAGAAGACATCGGGGCAGCGATGCAGTTTTTCCAATCCAAAGCACTACGTATGATGCCGATCTCGCTTGCAATGGTGATCTACGACACGCAGCACATATGAGGATTGATGTCTTGCTTACCGACGGTGTTTGGTGGTGTCTGTTCTTCTGCAGGACCGGGACCCCGTCCAGCTCGCCGGCCTTTTCCCGCCGGTGTTTGCCGGCGCCGGAGGCATGCAGCAGATGAACCTTTGCCCGCCGCCGCCGCCGCACCAAGTACCTTCCGCAGCTTGAGGCCTTAAAGCCGCGTTCTTTTTTTCCATTTTCTGTTTGCGATTTCAGGGCTGATGCTGATTCGTAAGTTCCCCTTTTTGTCAAAATCAGGTGTTCCATGTGCAGCCGAAGCTGGACGAGGGAGCCATGGCGCAGCAGCCGCAGCCGCCGGCGCTGCGGCTAAAGGTGCAGGCCCGACGCGGGCAGGCGACGGACCCCCACAGCATCGCCGAGAGGGTAATAGCTGAATCGAACTGCACCTTTGCAAGTGAAATTGTTGCGATTCGAACTGTCTTTTCATCTTGTTGATGCATAGGGCCGAGCAATTTGCGGGTGCTGTCATCGGTGGCTAGCAGCCACGAAAATCTGGGCGCCGTTTTCTGTTAGTGTGATGGTTGCTTGCTTCAGTTTGGTTCTTCTTGGGTTTAAGCGAGAGTAGCGGATGCTGCCATCGGTTTGCTTCTTGGGTTATGGGGATTTTTTAAGGAAAGGGTTGCTTTCTTAGCAAGCTGTTGGGTGACCGTTGTGGTGGAGGCATATGGCGTGCTGTTTAAGCATTTCACGAGCTGATTACTATTCCTGTAATGATGTTGCATTGTATTGCAAGTTACAACCTTTTGAGAATACATAGAATACATATACTAAGAAATTGGAACCTTGTTTCTTAGTGAATTTGCTATGAGTATCATAAAGGTGTCTAATGATTTTGGTGTGGTGGATACCTCTGTGACTTAACAATACATCGTAAATAGTCTTTTAAAATGGAAGTCCTCTGCTCATGTGTTTTATATGTTTTAAAACCACGCTATTTTGATAAGTTAAAATTCTTTGTTCTCAGTTGTCTGATTGATAAGCATTTCATTGAACCTTGTCTGCTCCAACGCAGCTAAGAAGAGAGAGAATAGCAGAAAGGATAAGGGCGTTGCAGGAATTGGTCCCCAATATGAACAAGGTAACGACTCATGCCATATTTCCAAATGTCATCATGTGCTCCAAGGAATTGCTTGTTTCACATTCCATATTTTTAACTACTATATATAGTCGAATGAACCATTATTATTAACTCCTAGTAATAAATGCCATTTTCATTATATGTGCATCAGAAGTGCTTAGCAAGCACTGGCTAGCAAGTCCTATCGTTATACTTAAGTGATTAATTTTGATGGAAAAAGGTAAAATCAGATAAAAATATTTAGTTGTTATTGCTGCTTCTTTAGGAAAACAAAATGGCTTCTTATAAAAAGTGTTCTACCAGAGGTGCATATATACTGCAACTCAGCATAGTAGTTTCCTGTGCTACGGTTCCACACATCTCTCTGCAGCTTGTCACTAGTCTGTGTAGGGTAGGTTTTAGAGGCATCATGAGACGACCATGGTAATCCAATGGAGGACGTGGTGGTCTGATGGCATTGCCAAGGTTTCAGGAACCGTTTTGGCTTCGAAAATCGGTCGACACCGGTTTGGTTGGTTTTCGGAAAACCGCTACAGTAAACCGTGAAAACCGAGCAAATTTGAAAATAATTTTTTTTAGAGAAAACAGGGTGGTTTTTCCTGTTTATCGACTGGTTATCCGGTTTACTGTTTTTGAATTTGAAATCAAATCGATTTGGACGGTTTTCCACCGGTTTTTTTTGTTTACTGACCGGTTGGACCGGTTTTCGGATTTATAATTTTTTTTTAATTTTGAATTTGTTTTTGAATTTAGTAAACCGAAAACCAGCCGACCCTTTAAACCGGACCGGTTTCATCGAAAACCGCGAAAATCGATCGGTTTTGATCGGTTTTGTAAGCCTTGGCATAGCACCATAGGGGCATGGCAAAGCCTAAGAACCACTTCTTCAAATTTAGTAAAGTTTTTTAGAACCTGAATGCTTGATCCGTGCCACGAACTTGTCACAAATACTCCGTGACTAATCCACAAGCACCAAGATTGACTAATCCACAACCCTAAGATTGTAAGGACTTCACCTTGATTGTAAGGTAAATAACTTGTTGGTCATCTAAAATGGATGATAGGGGTTGTTGAATAGAGAGTCAATTGACAACGTTCTTAAGGAGATAGGAGTATCCAAACATGGAGTGGCATTTGCTGGCTCATAATTAGCTTAAACACGCTTGCAAATTAAAACGCTTTTGAAATGCATTCTGTCTAGGCCAAGTCGGCAAAATCATCTTTACATGAGTGTCAACAAAACCGCTTAAATTCAAGAGAAAAAGAGAACTAATATTTGACAGATGTTGGAGGTTAAGTACGCCCAAAAAGTCATCAAGTGGCGCATTTCCTTTTACAGAAGGAAAGATCTGTATTTCTGTATTTGGGGCTTCCGAAATGGCTATATCAATCAAGTCTGCAGCAAGACTAGGCCCAGTTTACAGAAAGCCGTAGGCCCAGCCCAATTACTCCCCCTCAAATCCTACCGCTCTATCAAAACGAACGGACCTGAACCCTTCCACCGAACCCCAGCACGGCAGCATCCCACACACACAAACCCTAAGCCACGTCCATTTATCTTCACTTCACGCCCCGCCTCCATTCTTGCATCTCGGCCGCCGCCGCCCCAAAACCCTAGGTGCCGCCGCCATGGTTGCAGCAAGCCGCCCCCTCGTCTCCGTCAAAGCGCTGGAGGGCGACATGGCGACGGACTCGGCCAGCCTCCCGCTGCCGGACGTCTTCCGGGCGCCGATCCGCCCCGACTGGACAAGGTTCGTCCACAAGTTGCTGTCATGCAACAAGCGTCAGCCCTATGCCGTCTCCCGCCGCGCCGGCCACCAGACCTCGGCGGAGTCCTGGGGTACCGGCCGCGCGGTGTCCCGTATCCCGCGTGTCCCTGGTGGCGGTACGCACCGCGCCGGACAGGGAGCGTTCGGCAACATGTGCCGTGGCGGGCGCATGTTCGCCCCCACCAAGATCTGGCGCAAGTGGCACCACCGCGTCAACATCAACCTCCGTCGCGCCGCCGTCGCCTCGGCGCTCGCGGCCACCGCCGTACCTTCCCTCGTCATGGCGCGAGGCCACCGCATCGAGAGCGTCCCTGAGTTCCCTCTTGTCATCTCCGACTCTGCGGAGTCCATTGAGAAGACGTCCCAGGCGCACAAGATCCTGAAGCAGATCGGCGCCGAGGATGACGCTGAGAAGGCCAAGAACTCTGTTGGCATCCGCCCCGGCAAGGGTAAGATGCGCAACCGCCGCTACATCAACCGCAAGGGCCCGCTCATTGTCTACGGCACTGAAGGATCCAAGATCGTTAATGCCTTCCGCAACCTCCCTGGTGTTGACGTGGCCAACGTCGAGCGCCTCAACCTGCTCGACCTCGCCCCTGGTGGCCACCTCGGGCGCTTTGTGATCTGGACCGAGAGCGCCTTCAAGAAGCTCGAGGAGATCTATGGATCCTTTGACACCCCCTCCCTGAAGAAGAAGGGCTTCGTGCTGCCGAAGCCCAAGATGGCCAACGCTGATCTGGGCAGGATTATCAACTCTGATGAGGTGCAGTCTGTGGTGAAGCCACTCAACAAGGAGGTCAAGCGCAGGGAGAAGAGGAAGAACCCGCTCAAGAACATGGCTGCCGTCCTCAAGCTCAACCCCTATGTGGGCACTGCCCGCAAGATGGCCATTCTTGCTGAGGCTGCCCGGGTCAAGGCCAGGAATGAGAAGCTTGGCTCCAAGAGGACCAAGCTTAGCCCGGTAAAACTCCCCTCCCTCTTCCATTTCTGTTAGGATGAATTTCCTACATTTTAATAATGTGTGTGAGACTTCCATTTTCTAGTATGGAAGGCATGATATATATATATATATATGATACGATGATAGGCTTTACATAGTGCATTGGTTGTTGCTGTCGTTAGGGTACATTGCTTATTACTGTCATCTTAGCTTTTTGTTTGTGGTGTTGCTTGTTTGTATACTAGAGTTTTAATTGCTATTGTCTCATCGTTGCCCATTGCAGGAAAAAGTTTTTTAATGACAATAGTATTAGGAATTGCATGCTTATTTCTTGTGCTGTAGTGTTCTCGTTTTAATTAGTCTTAGGTACTGCCCAGTGATGTTATATTTCGTTAGGATATATCTTCCATTGTGCTGAAATATGGGATGTTCTTTTAATTAGTTTTAGGTCTTGTCTATTGCTGTTTCCAGTGTAGATATTGCTGCCCTATAAGATGCCCTTTTAGTACACTTCTCTTGTTCCATCATGTTTAACATTACTGAGGAATCGCGATTTCTTCTTAGATCATGTTATCTAGCATGATACTGTATGGCATATGATAATATGCAAGCTGTTTATGTGTAAATTTAAAGGTTGCTAATTCATATTTGGAGAGTTTTGCTCTATACCATGAGTATGCTGAGATTATGGTTTATGCAGAGTATTGGGACACAGTGCATGTAATTAGGTTGCATTTGAATTGCTTGTATGACTTGGTTTCTATTTTTGTATTACATTATTGTCCCTAGTTTATTTACATAAGCCTTCATATGAAACTGATCGATACCTGTATAACTATCTGCTACCATAAGAGAGGAATATTATGCCATTCTGTAAATTTGTAACCTAACTGTTTACTTTATCATTGTATAGGAGGAGGCTGCCAAGGTCAAGGCTGCTGGAAAGGCATGGTACAAGACTATGATCTCAGACAGCGACTACACCGAGTTCGAGAACTTCTCAAAGTGGCTTGGCGTGACTCAGTAAAACTGTCCATCTAGTGTTGGGTAGTATTGTGGCTAAACTTATCAAGATAGGATCAGTTGGTTTTTTTTACCGTTATGCATCATTATAAGGAGTACCTTTGGGATTTTGAGAATTCAAGTTTGTTCTGTTTTGTTAATGTGTTGCTGTGTGAACAGACTAGAGGAATTTTGAACCAGTTACCGAAGTCATGCTTGTCATTCATTTCCTGGATGCCTTGTTTATTCTGGTGGATGACAAATTACCTCCGGTTACTATTTGCTATGTTCTGTAAGTGTAATCATTTGTATGAGGCACTGTGAGCGTAGAAGTTATCTGTCGCAGTATTCCCATGTTTCTGTTTATGAAGTTTAACTCGTTCTGCAGTCTTGTTTGATGGGTTTAGGTAATGGTTTTGCTATTTGGTCTCAACGTAAACGTAAGTTGTTTTAAATGAAATTCTTTGAGAATTTAGTCTGCGTCAAATACATTTTGGTTTCCATTTGGTATCATTATTTCCTTGGGCTCGACATATCAGACACGACCTATGTAGTTCATCAAATGTAAATTCACAGGCACGACAACTGTGTTAGCTGTGCATGCTTCATAATCCTGTGAATCTATGGAGCCCCTTGGTGGTACGTGTACTACATTGGATAACAAGCTCTTTTTTTAAGTTGTGGATGCCTGCATCAGCTAACATCAGCAGGGATTATTTACTCTGGAACCTTACATTGTGAATCGAGTCTCATATCTGATTAGTTTTATCATCTATTTCTTAAAAGAAATGAACAAAATAGGTCTCGCCAATTACAGTTGTCTCGCTGAGAAATGAAATACTCTTGCAGTTGACATCCACTATGGCCAACAATGGGATTACAATTCTCGTGCAATGCATGTGAATATTATCATGTTCATTTCTTACCTATGTAACCTTTATTTATTTATTCATTTGAGCATTCAGTACAACGCATAATTATTTTTCATAAAACAACAGCAAACCCCAATACATCTACTGGTACAGGTCAAGCTTCCAGTGCTGTATTCAAGGTGCTACAAAAAGAATCAAAAAAATAATCTTTATTTACTTTCCTAGTGAAAATGCTTCTTTCATGGCAATGCGGACTTCAGGTTCTTGGCCAACTCTTCTAGCTTCTTTAATCCTTCTTCAGGAGAGGCAGATTCCCCCAATAGCCTCACCATTGCGCTACCGACAATCACACCATCTGCTCCCCATCCTGCGATCTGAAGTATAGATAACAGAGAATACAAGATGTCAAATCACAAGCAAAGAGCAGGGAACAATCTCAGTTCATTACTTAGCAGGAAAGATGCCAATTATGATGTACCTGCTTCACATGATCTGCAGTCGACACACCAAAACCAACAGACACAGGTTTTTCTGTGGCCTGTAATAAGTAATATATTTCATTAGCATTCTTGAATTATGTGCCCTTTTTTGCAATATTTAAGCAAGAACATTACTTCATTATGTAATAAATAGAGCAGGATGGTTATTGCCTACCTGCTTGATATCCTGAAGAAGAGATTGCACTTCGGTGCTTACATTTGTGCGTGTTCCAGTAACACCAACAGTGCTCACCTGAAGAATAAGTTCACAATTAACCCCGTGCATCTACTTTGCCCTCAAACAATGTATCCAACGGGACTCCCAATCGCAGAAATTCCAAAAGTACAATGTGAATCATGTTTAGCTAATGCAAAGTTAAAATTCAAGAAAATCCAGATGTCAGTCTTTTCAAATTATGGATGCTTTTCATTTCAGTCAGTGCTAGAATGAAAGAAAGCTGCCATTGGAAATTCAGAATAATTTGTTGGTTGCAGAGAGTAATATTTCAACGCTGAAGGTCTCTCAAGCAGGGCTTAGACAAAAAGGATAAAAAACTCTTTTGAGAAAAATAATCTGTCAAAGCAGCTGCATTGTTTCTAAATTAATGCTAACAACTTGAGAAAGAATAGATCGCAAAAAAAAGTTCTAATAACTCAATATACAATAGGTCTATTCTACTCTGCACTTCTTCTACTCTTTTGGAGTGCAAACTTACTGATGAGAGATCAGGGAAGGCTATCAGAACACATTTTCAAAACTAGAGGAGATATAGAATATAGAAACTTACAAGATAAATAAATCCTTCAGAAGCCTTTGCAATTTTCTCCATTCTTTCTTTAGGTGTGGTCGGTGTTGTCAGTAGTACCTAGCAAAATAAAATAAAATACCTTAAACTACATAGACTTATTCTTCTGTAACAACCACTGATAACTAAATTACAAATGATATGGCAATGTGTCTCCTATTATGGATTCATGACTTGGAAGCTCAGCACAGAATTCACAACCTTTTGGTTTGATTATCCTTTAGTACATAAAGTTGTCATATCAATTTATTTCAGAAGTACCGTCCCCTATTGTTCATAAACAAACTAAATATGACTGCGATCAAGAAGTCATTTTGGGTCGGACAAAAGTTGCAAAGGGTAGAAGACATGTTAACATACACATCAAAGTATTAGAGAGAGCTTTTACCAGCTCAAGGTTGTTCTTGGAGGCTTCATTTCTCAGAATATCTGTCTCTTCCAGAGGAACATCAGGTACAACAAGGCCTGCAATATAGTAGTATATATTATTATATAATTATCTTGATTATCACAACGAGAAGAAAAATTTTAACAGTACCCAACTCATGCAAAGAACAGTTGTCAATATTTATATTTACTGTTATCTGAAAAATATTTTGCATTTGACAAAGGAAGAATATTAGAAGGAATATAAACATTTGTGTTAATTAGTGAGTTATGAGTTTGAGCTGAATGGCATTTTAGTATAAAATAGAATCAATAAATATCAAATGATTAACAATAAAGATATATTACCGTGCAGGCCAGCTTCTTTTACAATAGCCATGAAGTTTGGGATGCCACGCTTCAGAATCGGATTAAAATATGTGAAAAGCGCTACAGGGCAGGACAGTTCTGGTATCACCTCCTTTACCATGGAGATAACATCCTCAAATGTGGTGCCTTTTGCTAGTGCACGTGTAGCAGAAGCCTAAAATGGCACAACCATAAGTCACAAAAGAAAAATGGCACAACCATAAAAAAAAAGTTTATGAGCAGAAGCACACAATTACATCGGAACCTAATAGAAACTATAGGGCATGTTATGTGACTTACCTGAATAACAGGACCATCAGCCAATGGGTCAGAGTAAGGCACACCCAACTCAATCACATCTGAACCACAGGCATCAAGTATCTTCAGTGCTTTTGCTGTGGTGGCCAAGTCAGGATCACCAGCAGTAATGAATGGAACAAGTGCAACCTGATGTTTACGAAATATTAGAAAAAGAATGAGGCATACAAGTCTACAGTGATTTTTGATCTACAGTAGGAACTAGGATATCACATTGCATTTCTCAGAAATGTTAGCATGCTCCCTCTGTTCTGAATTTGTTGACATTTGGTAGCTCAAATTGAGTTTGCCAACATGAACAGACAGAACTGACTCATTGAGGGAATAACTACTAACGCACAAATATAAAGATTGTTTGGCACTAGAGAATGCAGGAAAAAGAAACAAGATTAGGTAGCGAAATACAAAGTGCACTCACTTGCAAAAACAGAGTATTAGAGGCAAAATTATATACTCAAACATTAGCAATTTATAGTGCTCCGTATTCACATAATTAGAAGAACAGACAGCTTGATCACGACATTGACGATAAAATTCTGGTTTTTCACAGATTGAATCAACAATGGACGGTTGAAACAATAAATCTACCCTTAATCGTTTAAGAGGAGCACATCACAATCAAGTAATCACAATCAACCAGCCTGTATCATCTGACGCATCCAGGATCCATTAAACTGAAACGAGAAGGCAACTGGAACAACCCTGAAGGGTTAGGCCGTGCCCAAGCCAACCCCTACGAATGGCATGAGCCACACTACCAAATCGCGCACCGCAGGCCGAGAACCAATAAGCCGAGGAGGAGCGAGATCAATGGCTCACCTTTCCCTTCTCGCTGAGCTCAGCGAAGGTTCCCGAGATACTTCGCTTGTCCTCCGCCACAGCCGCAGCCGCCACCGCCGCCGCCCTTACGGCGACCACAGGCGCCGCCGCGCCCCGCGACGAGACCCTCCCGGTCGCCACCGCGCGGCGCCGCGTCATTGCCGCAGATGACGCCGAACCCGCGACGATTGCGGCCGGGGAGGCGGGGATGGAGGCGGCGGCCTTGAGCGCGGACGCCATGTCCGCGCGCACGCAGGGCGTTCGACGCCGTGCTCTGGGTTACAGGGAGTGAGTGAGGTGGCGACGGCCCGGATAAATATACATGGAGTGTGGGACCGGGGTTGGTGGGCCGAGGTCCGGCGTCGCGCGGGCGTCTGCGGGCCAGGGACATCAGTGACATTGTTGGATTAGAAAAAAGCATGGATGCGTTACAAAAATATTTTCCGTCCATGCCGGTCCTTCCCCTCCGCCGAGGAATGGCCGTGCTTGGCTTTGTTCTCGTACTCACTCTGGTTAAAATAGGAATTTGACTTTTTTCTATAAAAATATTTATTAAAAAATAATATATGTATATTTTATAAAAACATTTTTAAGATAAATTTAATTATATATATTGTATATTTTTACACTAAATAAATTAAAATTTGTTTATAATTTAAATTTTCAATATTTAATCAAAACTTTATCCCTGACGACCTGTAAACTGGAGGGAGTACACGTCCATTCGGGTGAAAAATGAAAACGGTAACGGTAGTCTTTTATCCGATGTTTCACCAGAATTCCAATCTAGTGGATTTTTTTTGGTTTTTTACGGTATTCTTCAAATACGAAAATGAGATCTCATTTGAACATATTTTATAAAAAATAAAAATTAAAAGTTACGAACTAAACAACCTCTTATTGACCTATATTATTGGTTGTATGTTGTGAATTTAATTGTAACTTGTATTATATATATATAATGACTTAGACTATATAGTGAATGTTCGATATTTATTTTATCTATATTTTCAACATTTTTTTGTTTCCGAACTACGTATTTATCTGTTTGTTTTTATTTTCAATTTTTTCGTTTCTGTTTTCGTTCAGTGTTGTAAATATGAAAATGAAAATAATTAAAGTATTTCGCACTGTTTTCGTCCATTTTCAACCCTACTCGTCCAAGCGATGCAACACCTGTTGCTCTCTCACCACCCCCAC
>BCLF01000030.1:2101259-2113914 GCA_001602275.1 Zoysia japonica | reverse complement strand
TTGCATGGCACGAGCATCATACGGCAATCTGGCACTAGGTATGGCTAAGAACTGGTCAGTCGATTCTTTTGTAGTTTTGTTCCTACTGCAGTCTAGCTGAGCATTTCTCATGCATCCACCCCTCCTGTCATTCAGGTTCCATTCCTTGGGCGACCTCACGGAGAAGCCCATCATGCAGGAGCACAATGGAGTTGAGTTATCACTGCAGACTGTAAAAGGCCCGCACACGGCGAACACATCACATGGAGCTTTGGGTTGGACGTAGATTGTTTCCCAGTCCTGCAAGGCTTCTACCCCAACGAGCTGCTTGGTAAGACCATCGGAGTCAAGCAGGCACATTGTGAGCACAGCTTTATCGAACGTGTAGTAAGTCAAGTACTCTTCTTCACGGGTGTCGACGAACTCGGCGGCGGCGAAAGCATTGCCGGACATCTCCGGCACCGAGGGAAAGTACTGCCCGTTCCATTCGCCCGTGGCGAAGTACACTATGGATGTGTTGCAGAGCTTATCGAAATACTGCTTGCCGCCGCTGTGGTCTAGCTCCATGCAGTACGAGCCTGAGGCTGGGTCTACCGAGTTCTTCTTCGACACGACGCTGTACGTCGTGCCGGTGACCTTGTTGCGGCCGATCTTCCCGCCGGGGAGGATGACGTCTGCTGGGTGGTCGAAGCTCTGCCACAAAATCCTGCCCGGGTTTGAGGTCTCATGGATCACAAGGTTTCCACTGTCCAAGAGAACAGCAGTAGTATCATGGCTGCTGCTCCTGCTGGTCTTTGTTCTGTTGTGAGCTACTACTATTTGGCTGGACCAGATCACAGACTCGGTTACACGGTTTAAGACGACAAAATTTCCATCTCCTAAGACTGTTAGCTTCGACTGGTTGAAGGAAGACTCAGTGATCGGCCCATCTCTGTTGGCAACCCACACAGCAGTGAACTTGGAGATCTCATTGAACCATATGCCTAGGTACCAGTTGCGCGAGCCGGCGTTACTGGGGAACTTACTCGTGTGGCCTGTTTCGAAGAAGCCGAGCGCGAATTTGCCGTTGCTGGAGACGAGCTTTTCGCTGCCGACGAGCCCCTCACCTGCCTTCAGAGTACTGCGATTTGCAGCAAGGCCAGTGCACTGCAGGGAGGAGAAGAGGAGCCCAAACAGTAGTGCGTAACGTGGAGGAGACATGGCCGGCGACGTCTTGTTGGATGAGCCAGAGACGATGAGCATTTGGAGACGAAGAGAAGTGACTGCTTAAGGATGCGATGGTGCGGTGAAGAAGAAGTTTCCTCCGGAGCATACATATGTATACTGATCAAACCAGCAGTAGCTTCAAATTCTTTGCGTGCCTTTGATTTTTCTCCACTAACGGGCAACACACGTTAGCTTGGTTTAAGACATGGAAAAGGAAGTCAGCTTTCATGACTCCTTTGCAACGAGGAGTTTGGTTTAAGACATGGAAAAGGAAGTCAGCTTTCATGACTCCTTTGCAACCATGAAATTTTGAAAAAGTCGGTTTAATTTGACGGGAAAAACGCACAAAACAGGAAAATTCCTCATGTTCAAAAGGGCCTTAATGGTGTGAGTGAACTAACCCGAACACATTGACGTACGGCAGCTGCAGCCGGCGACAAACGAACACCGTAATGAAAAAGCTCGCAGTTTTGCTGGTCTTTGCTCATGTTCGGATTGTTTCGCCGGTCAGAAGCACACATGATGAGATTCTGCTGCCTGGTAGTATTTCTTAGTTACTTTATCTGCATCTTTCTTTTCTAATCAACTAAATTCAGATTGGATAAAACATTTCTATATATCCTTGTATTCCAGTTGGGCACGCGCAAGAACATAACACTATATTTCAGTTTACTATTGTACTAGTGTTCCTTCGGAGTAGATTGACATCAACAGAACGGTTCAGCATCTGCTCAAAACTTGTAGTACTAGAAGTATCATCTTCAGGACAGTAACCAGTCAACTTCACTAATAAATTGACATGTTGAACGTACCATTCCAATTGCATTGATCTCAGCTCTGAAACTGCTTATTCCCTTGACGTGTACCATCAAGGGCTTTAACTACTACTCTCTCCATTTCTAAATTGTTGTTGTTATTGACTTTTAACATTAACTTTGATTATTTATTTTATTTAAAAGTTTAATGAATATCATATATTTTTATAATTTAATTTAAATTATTCAAATCACAATTTATAACTTTACATATTTGAATTAATTTTTTAAAGAAGATGAATGGTCAAAGTTAAAGTTAAAAGTCAATATAACAATAATTTAAGAACAGAGAGAGTACGTTGAATCATTTTTTTAAAGGAATAAAAGGGCCTACTGGTTAATATATATTGAAAACCCAGAAAGTAAAATTACAGCAAAAAAGAGAAAAAAAAAACTAGTAAATGTTATTCACTCAGTCCTAATTTATAATTCACTCTGTCCTTTCATGATTTTCCTAAATTATAAATCATTTTCGCTTATCAATATAACTTTCTCTCTGGCTAATACTTATTTTTTATCGCTCTCTCCTCCTCATCTCTATACATTCCATTTTTTTCTTACTCTACTTAATTCTCGTACCCGAAGCGAAAATGACTTTAGTAAGTCATAATGGAGGGAATACAAACCTAACTCCCACAGACCGAATATAGCCACCCAAAAGTCACGCCCCGAAATCCTCCGGGGGTCCAAGGTTTCAGGTTCTATTTGGGATGTAGGAATTTAACAGAAATCTGATATGAATTGTCCGTGTTCTGATCACTGGCACAGTACGATTTACGTATACGGAGAGGGATTCGAAGCGCTCTTCTTGTCGAGGTCACCTAATCTACGAAAGAGTCAAAGGTTAACATGGTTTAGGTCACCACGAACATGTAGTACCTACGTTCAAGGGAGAGTGTGTGTCGTGTAATCTCGAAATAGAGTTACAATGGTGAAATAGTTCCTGCGAGAGCAAGAACCCTAGCGAGTGTATGTGGATTGTATCGCTAAAGACTTGAACCTTTCGAACCCGTTGTCTAAAGCCCCCGGTATCTCCTTATATAGAGGTCGGACCGGAGTTACAAAGCTTAGAGCCTACGAAACCGAATGGTCCCTTGACGAATGGAGCTTTGAGTACTTCGATGTTTATTCTTTGGCGTCCCCTGGCGCCATATCATCTTGTCGGTGTCCTTCATTCGTCTTTTGTCCAGCACTGAGGACAAAGGTTGCTTTACCGTTAGCTTTAACGCCCGCTGAACTGCTTTATCTCCTACTGAGTTGCTTTACCTCCTACTGTACGGTGTCAAAAATCTCTGCGATTGTCAGAAGTTGGTACCTAAGGCCGTGGCTGACCCCTCGAGGTCGGGCCCCTAAGGCGGTTCCTTATTTGCTGGCAATCGGATTTCTTCGCTACCCGGCCCCGGCCCTGACCCATGGGCGGTCGGGCTAGTGTCTTCGGGCAGTCCCGATCCTCCAGATGTTGGGCTGTCTCGTTAGGGCTTGATGCGATGAAGCACTTCATGAGCCACAAATCGGCTTGCGGGCCGCGGCTCGTAGTTGGGCCTCCGTATTCGGCTGAGTCCATAAGTACCCCGGGTACATGACGCCGACATGAATCAATTCAATTTTACAGAAAAACATAAAAATAAGGAAATAATTTACATTATAAGTGGGCCTCAATTCAGGAGAAGCTACGGTGAGGAAAATTTGGCTCACTTTTCAGCCATCCAACCAGCAATAAAGGGACTAGGATACATGCTATAATAACCCACAATATAGCCGGGCATTCGGGCCGCCTGGCCCGGCACGGCACGGCCCGGTATGACACCTCCCAGCGAGGCATGCCGGGCCCTGCGGGCCATGCCGACACGTGCTAAGGGTCTAGCCGTCGACCCGGTCGGCCTGCTGGCACGCTGGCACGCAGCCCGCGGTGACCCGGTCAGCCTGCTGGTGACTCACGGCGCGACAACCGAGGAAGCAACGCGGTGGCACAACGGCCGGCGAATTGACCTGGCAGCGTGACGGGCGGCATAGATCTGAGGCGAGGACCAAGGCGGCAGCCGGCAGCGACGCAGATCCGGGGAGAACAGCGGCAACGACGAGGAACAGGAGGCGACGTCGACGAGGAGCAGGAGGCAGCGTCGCGGATCTGAGGAGGAGGTCAAGGGCGAGGGCGATCGGCAGCCGGGGTCGAGGACGACCGACGGCCGAGGGCGAGGCTGGGATGCCCTCATTGGGGCGGCGGGGCGCGATGGCGTGAGGGAGTCAGGGGTGGCCAGGGTATGTATACTGATCAAACCAGCAGTAGCTTCAAATTCTTTGCGTGCCTTTGATTTTTCTCCACTAACGGGCAACACACGTTAGCTTGGTTTAAGACATGGAAAAGGAAGTCAGCTTTCATGACTCCTTTGCAACGAGGAGTTTGGTTTAAGACATGGAAAAGGAAGTCAGCTTTCATGACTTCTTTGCAACCATGGAATTTTGAAAAAGTCGGTTTAATTTGACGGGAAAAATGCACAAAACAGGAAAATTCCTCATGTTCAAAAGGGCCTTAATGGTGTCTTGACCCGTTCTTGGAGGAATTCTCTTCAGTCACTGAGGGTGACAGTCGAGAGGGGGAGAATGAAGGAGTTGATGCTGCAAAGGAAGTGATTGTTGGTACCATCTCATGTCCAATGGATAGGCCTGAAACTCAGAAGGTAATCCAGGATAATGGTGTGAATATGAGAAATGGTGACTGTGAAGGCGAAGAGATAGTTGGCGATGGGAATGAGGAGACAATTGATGAAAGAAGTGAAGAGGTGAATATTGAGGATGGGAAGGAACCAATAGAGTACCAGAGGAGATGGTTCAGGAGTCAGGGGGAACAAACAGCTGCAAAGAAGCCAATAGTGTATCAAAGGAGAAAGTTCAGGAGTCAGGAAGAGCAAATCAGTGGACCACAGCCACAGCAACCTGCTTCTTCAGTCCCAAACCTCTCCTTGGATCTCTCTCCATTGAGCTCCCCAACCCATTGTAGGTCAAGTGGTAATGTCTCTCCTAATCCTGAACAGATAGAGTTACCTCTTGCACAACGTAGGGATACTAGATCCAACTTTGGTAAACCTCCTGTTCGCTATGGTTTTGAGCATCCTAGTACAGATCATGACATTGCCAACTTTCTCTCATACTCTCGTCTTTCATCTGCATATAGAGCATTTGTTGCATCGTTACAAACAGTGCCTATTCCAAGGGACTGGAGGTGCGCAAAACAAGATCCTAACTGGAATGCGGCAATGAGAGAAGAGATGTATGCTCTTCAGAAGAGCAAGACATGGGAATTGGTTTCACTCCCAAAAGGAAAAAAAGTTGTGGGCTGTAAGTGGGTCTTCACTGTGAAGCAAAACCAGAAAGGAGAGGTGGACAGATACAAGGCAAGGCTAGTTGCAAAAGGGTATACTCAGACTTATGGCATTGATTATGATGAGACCTTTGCTCCTGTGGCAAAGATGGGTACCGTTAGGACCCTAATCTCTTGTGCAGTTAACTTTGGTTGGTCTCTACATCAGATGGATGTGAAGAATGCATTTCTTCATGGTGACTTACAGGAAGAAGTCTATATGGAAATTCCACCGGGGTTTGCTAGTAGTCAAACTGTCGGCAAGGTGTGCAGACTTAAAAAGTCACTCTATGGACTAAAGCAATCACCCCGAGCATGGTTTGACAGGTTTAGGAGGGCAGTCTGTGGTATGGGCTACACTCAATGCAATGGTGATCATACGGTCTTCTATAAACATAGAGGAACATTTATCACCATTATGGCTGTGTATGTGGATGATATTGTAATTACAGGAGATGATGTGGAGGAAATCAAATGTTTGAAGGAGAATCTGGGAAAAGCCTTCGAGGTAAAGGATCTTGGACCACTTAGGTATTTCCTTGGGATTGAAATTGCAAGGTCACCTAAGGGGATAGTTCTCTCTCAAAGAAAATATGTCTTTGATCTGTTAGCTGAAACTGGCATGCTGGGATGTCGGCCATGTAGTACTCCTATTGATAAAAATCATTAAATCAGTGCCCAATATGGAGATTCTGTGAATAAAGAAACATATCAAAGATTGGTGGGAAGACTGATATACATGTGTCATACAAGGCCTGATATTTCTTATGCAGTGAGTGTGGTGAGCAAGTATATGCATGATCCAAGAGCAGGACATATGGAGGTGGTCTACAAGATTTTGAGGTACCTGAAGGGAACTCCTGGGAAAGGATTATGGTTTAGGAAGAATGGGAACCTGGACTTGGAAGGGTATTGTGATGCAGATTGGGCAAGCAGCAAAGATGATAGGAGGTCTACTTCCGGTTATTGTGTGTTTGTGGGAGGAAATCTTGTCTCTTGGCGGAGCAAGAAGCAAGCAGTAGTGGCACGATCTACTGCAGAAGCTGAATATAGAGCGATGGCAGTGAGCTTATGTGAGATGTTGTGGTTAAAAGGTTTATTGAAGGAGCTACAACTGCTGAGAAATGAGACGATGATGCTTCACTGTGATAATATTGCTGCAATCAATATTGCAAATAATCCGGTGCAATTTGACCGCACTAAGCATATGGAGATTGATAGATTCTTCATCAAGGAGAAGCTAGACAGTGGGGTCCTAAGGTTAAAGTATGTAAAATCACGTGATCAATTAGCGGACTGTTTTACAAAGGGTTTAGGACCTAGTGAAATTGAGTTGAGTTGTAGCAAGATGGGCATGTTAGATATCTTTAGCCCATCTTGAGGGGGAGTTTTGGTGTAAATAATGGATTGTAGAGGGGCTTATATGTAAAAGTGAGAGATAGAAGTAGAGTACCTCTGGTCTGGAAAAAGAAGCATCCCAAATCGCAACATGAATCCTGGTCCTTGGTCTGTGGTCAGCAGCTGGTTGAGATGGCACCTCAGGTTCAGGTGCAGGTCGGGGGATAAAAAGGCTTGGTTCACGGGTCTTTTCACAAACTAAATTAACTTTTATTAAATTTTAGTTCAAAAACGAATAGAAATTTTATTCGATTTTAATCTGATCAAGCCCTCACTATATTTAATTCTGCCCAGTTTTCAAGCCTAGGCGCAGGTGTAACCTGTTCTGTTTCTGAACGGAATCCGACAACAGAGAACTGTCATGGTGAAGGTTCTGTTCGTCTGCAGCGTGGTGATCAGGTGGTACTGGTACCGACACTTTAGGAAGCACTCCAGCATCGCGGTTAGAAGCAAAATGCAAGGTGAAATCGATAGCCCCATCTACACGGTGATCAGGTATTCAGATGTTACGACTGAATACGGGATTACAAATTTACAACTGAACAGGAGACAAACCTATACTCCCTCCATTTCTTTTTTCTTGTTGTTCAGACATGAATACTTATTTCAAATTCCTACTAACCTTGATGTCTCAAACGTCAATAAAAAGAAAACAGAGGGAGTACATCATTGTCTAGTTGTTTGACATAAGCGAGCTGAAGAAGCATCGAAAACGACATGAAACAGATGGACCATTGTTTCACAGGAGCGCCAAGCAAGCTAGTAATAGAGTGACAAACACGTAACGGAATATCAGATAGTAATCCAGATTAACAGGTATGGATACATAATTATCACCGGTTCACTGCCAGAAATCTTATTCATCACCCTGCTTTTGTTCTTTCTTGCAAGCACTGATCACAGACCCTACGACATCAATAGAAGGTATATAAGTAGTAGTCTCTCCGTTCTTAAATTTCAAACTAGATCTGTTAGTCTAGTGGCACCGATTTAAGAACCGAGGGAGTATCTATAATTACACTATAGTGTAATAAGCTGAACACACTCATGCTCATCGTCGCAATGCAGTTGGCTATCGATTTCACCACTTTTATCACTTTTAAGAACCGAGGGAGTATTCATAATTACACTGTAGTTTATTCATCACTTTTATTTTGTCGAAAAGCAGTAGTCAACCAGCTGATCCAGATGATCAAGCGTAGTACTTGACGGCGCTGGTGTAGTTGGTCTGCTTGTCGAAGTAGCGGTCCCAGATCATGAACCCTCCGTAGTTGGCCGCCTTCTGCGAGAATGGCGCGGTGTCGTAGTACACGTTCTTTGGATGGACCCACCCGCTGGTCATCTCCGACGCCGTCAGCCCCACGTAGAACCGCGTCGCCGGGTACGCCTTGGTCCACTTCTCCCACGCCAGCTGCCAGTACGCCTCGCAGTTGCCGTCGTCGTAGATCCTGATGTGAATCCGCTCGAAGATGCCCGTGTCCACCGCGCGCTTCAGGTACCCGGCCGGCGGGAACGTGCACCGCGGCGTGGCCGTGAGGTGCAGCGGCTTCCCGGGCCCGCCGCGGATGTTGTGCTTCGCCAGCTCCAGCGCGAGGACGTCGTACCGGTCCGCCGGCGTGCCGTGCTCGAGGAACAGGTCCACGCCGTCGAGCCACGCGTCGCCGAAGGGGCGGTGGACTCCCGGCTTGGACCCTCCGAAGTACGCGTTCCAGAGGTAGTCGAAGAGGTCCAGCGCGGCCTTCCTCGACGGCAGCGAGTAGCCCGAGCCGAACCCGCCGATGGAGAGCGACACGGGCACGCCGATGAACTGGCAGTGCTTGATGTCCGCGCCGACGTCGGCGAGCGCGTGGCCTGAGAGGTCCAGGCTGTACTTGCCGTGGCCGTACACGTTGAGGAACGACATGATGACCATGGTGTACAGGCCGGAGTCGCAGGCCTCGCGGAGGGAGCCCTCATCCTTGTTCCGGCCCCAGAACACGGTCACCTGGCCGGTTTTCCCTGTCGCCGCTGCCGGGCCGGCGAGAACCGAGAGGATGGCCGCGAGGGCCAGGATGGAGGCCGCCGCCCTCGCCATGGCTGCTGCAACTTGATTAGTGTTGGATGCCTGGATTGGAGTCGACGCCGCTATATATAGAATAGAGACCATTGTAGAGAGAGAGAGGAACGCATACGTCTCGCTCAGATAGAGAAGGGTGTGTCGGTGGCCGCCATGGTAGACAGTTGACCGGAGCAAGTTTTCAGCAGCCAGCTACAGAGCTTTTGATTACTCCTTATCCGACTGAGGAGCATGTTCGTCCTCATCACAACCCTGTCCGGCTTGCAGTGCAGAACGTGGTGGCTGGCAGCTGACCAACGCAGCAGGGTAAGACTCCCAACCGACAACAACGTGCACTACAGCAGTTCACGCATGGCGGCCGGCGCATCGGAGATCTCGTGTTGACGACGCCGGGAACAAGCAGCTCTGCACATTGGTTTGTATTGTACTCCATCCACCGGTTGACCAGCAGGGTGTCGTGCAGCAGCCATGGTTTGAATCTGTATCAAATCGATCGACCGGCTGACCAGCAGCTTCCGGAGCTTGCTTGATTGTTTTGTGCATTCACTTGTTGTCGGCGAAGCAGCAATGGACCACAGATACTGATTAATGTGTTCGTCTGTTTTCAATTTCGATCCTTAGAAGATAATTCAAAACTAAAAGATCGAGAAAGAAAGCAGTGACTATTTTTGGGTCAAGAAAGGAATTCTTTTCTTGCTAAGACTCGATCCACAATCGAGAGAGATAGAGATAACTAATGAGGAATCAAGGACAATCTTATGGATGGTTGAACAAGGCAAGTTTTCAGGCAGCTTATCTTTTGACCAGTACACTTGATGTTGCTCATCTTGGACTGGTCTAAAGCTTGCAGGACAGCATGGAGGACAGCTCACTACAAGGTTAATAGTAAGCCAAAACCGACAACATCACCAAAAACCGCGGCGCCACGTAACCAACAGTTTCAGCGCATTCTATATTTTATCTCAATCTATCTTTCTCGTTTTCAGTACATCTCATATTCTCTACTTTTTAATTTTCGTACCCTAGGCATAAAGGGAGTAGGACAGATATGTTTTGTAGGATTATATATTGATTATAAAAAATAATATAATAACTATAACAAATTAAGTTATATCTGTCTGATCTAGATATAAGGACCGCGAAACATTGCTTGAAAGGACCACCAATTTTCATGCGACTTAGAAAATCAGCAACTTCCGTACCTTATTTTTTATGCAAAGGTTGACTATTACGAGTACTTGCACCACATAGACATAGGTTTGTTTCCATGGTCCTACGAAGAGTAATCAAGGTGAAGCTTGGAAGCTTTTATTCACAAGTTGTGTCCCAACGCTTTGCTGGAGAACATCAAAAAGGTACTCGTAAGAATTTGTTCGCCTTTGTTTCCTTTCACTCTTTACCCGACCAGGACCCCCTCCATTCTTCCGTTCCCAGACTCGTCGAAGAAGAGCCAGGCCACTCCTATCGCCATCACAACGTGTCTATTGTAAGCAGGTCCAGATCCAATCAACCAGTCCATGACAATGACCGCGCAACCGCAGCCAAATGTGCAACGCGAAAAATCGAATACGCCTGCCTGCAGTCATGCACAGCGCTGCACAAATCGATCAACTAGACACCTCATTCATTCCAAACACCACCAGTTCTGTTAAGCTGTCAAACAACATCAACCAACTGTAGACGACAGTGACAACAAATGTGCCGAGTCATGACGCTTGCCTTGAGGCTGTTTAATTGCTTCAATTTTTCGTCACTTTTGCAGGCTGGCTTTTACAGTCAAAGTTAAGAAGCCAGAAGCACCTTCTAGCTTCTCAAGTTTAGAACCATATACGTACATCTTATAAAATTAAGGCAACCTCAAAGGTGATGAAAAGGTCAAACAAATTGTTTCTTGAACACATTATTGATGCCTTCATTCCATTGAGGGGGATGTTGTGTCGGCACAAAATGAGGCCCTGTTTGTTTCTCTAGTAGATTATATAATGCAGATTATAATTTGAAGATTATATAATCTAGATTATAATCTAAAGGAGGATGACAATGGTTAATAGTTATTTTAAACTTGATTTAGGTGAAGGGTTTTTTGTAGATTATAATCTAAAGTAAGCACCTCTTGAGTAGCTTATCAAATTATAGTAATCTGGACTTGAGATTAAATAAGCTGCCAAATAAGTTGTCCTATTTGTTTACCTTTACAGATTATATAATCGGCAGATTATAATCCCAAACAAACAGGTCCTGAATCATGTCTAAATATCATAGCCCACTGTTCATGGAAATTTTACAAGTTTTGTATCCAGGAATTCTCATGAAGGTTGTAAGTAGCTATCAACTCTTAGGGCACCTTTGATAGGGATTATGACTACTCAAAAAATAGCTTATACTTTCAATTATTCATGAACATCACTTATCCAACTTATCAATATAATCTATTTTTTATGTCAAAATTGTTTGGTAAAACAGCTTATCCAATGGATTATTGGTGGTGGGAAGGGAGAATTGGTTAAAAGCTACTAATATAAAGTGATTATAGGTGATTATAGATATAATCACTTATGGATTTCAAATGTTTGGTAAAGATTATAACATAAGTTGTGAGAATCATTTGCAAAAGCAGCTCCATAATCTTTACAAACGGGCCCTTAATCATTCACAACTTCAGAAATACTTCAAAAAGGACTATTGGCGATTACATGGCTTACATTCTTACATGCGTTTTTTGTATGTGTGCCACAGGCCGGCGCGTCAGAGATGTGTTGACGATGCCGTGAACAAGCAACTCAGATTGGTTTTGTATTGTATTTTATCCACCGGTTGACCAGCAGGGTGCAGCAACCATGGTTTGAAACCGTTTCCCATCGACCGGCTGACCAGCAGCTTCCGGAGCTTGCTTCAGGGTGTTAATGTTTGCCTCTGTTTTCAAATAATTGACACCGTTCTGTGCTATTCTAACTTTGACAGCTATAATTAATTTGAAATATAAGAAAATCATGTTGCAATTGATATTCCTCAACGTTATGCATAGAGTAAAACATATGGTACATGAAGTCAACAATCACGTACTCGCACCTTCGTGATTGCGTCTGATGCACATGCACTACACCTCCCATGGATGGACGTACGACGAGCAAATCCTATCGAGTCACCTATCCTATTTTCACCTCCCCTTGGCAAAATTCCACGTGACAATAATATTTCAGTTCTCTTCCCAGAGGCACAGGGCTGCACATCAGCGCATGAAACCAGTGGCGTACCTAGAATTTTACGAAAGGCATGCCCAATTTTTTTTTCAACTGTACAAACAAATATAACAGCAAATATGATAACAGTGTCAGTCACTAAAAGCTAGAGAAAAAAAAACTAAGTAAACTATAGAGCACTTGTCCTTCCCATCAAGGATAACTAAATAACCACCCCATACTATCAAACTTTAGTGAGAGAAATATTTTAAAAAATACCAAATATTTTATCACTACAGACCAAAAGTTTTATCTTTTTATCAAGTATTCCGCTATTCAAAATTAAATGTTTCATGTATTTCAATTGAAGATTTCAACAGAACTAAGTGTATTTAGTGTCAAAAATCACGGCGAAGCAACAACATCTAAATGAAAAAGGTATTAAATAAAACAGCTAATAGATATCTAAACTGAGTATGTAAACATTAATTTAGATACTTATATGAAAAATAGCAGTCTAACATAGATCTATATCAATATTTAAAATTTAATTATTGCCATCTCTATCAAATCTGGTATACATATATAGCAATATTTTGAGATTATCTATGTATATTTACTATTTAGATATTGTTAAAATTAAAACATTAACTGACACATATAT
>BCLF01000030.1:2041704-2091550 GCA_001602275.1 Zoysia japonica | reverse complement strand
TAGTATCAAAACCTACAAGCCGTATAAGTAAGATGGAAACAATTTCATCTCCACAATTAGTACCATATTTTGTGCAAAACAGTTCCTGAACACTTTTCATCTGTTCCTTGATTCAGTTGTAACGCTGATTCATTATTACTGTACCTCACTGACAATTATCACGTGTTCTTGAGCCCTGCGTTCTGAATTCTGATGATCCAGTGGCAGATGTTCAGCTGTCGTCGTTTCAGGACATTTTCCTCCTCCGTGGTGCTGCATCCCACGGCTCGGGAAGCGCGATTTTCTGGCTGCAGGGGGGAGATTCCTGGAAGGTGTGCACCAGCCATATCAACTTGTCCCTCTGAATCATCTGAGTGCTCCAACTGACAGAGCTGTGTCCGTTTCTTTCTTCCCCTGTCATCGCTGCTTATGATATCACGCCATGAACCGCTCCTAGTCACTGGACAACATGCGTGGCTTTCTGTGCGTTTGGATTCTTCCAAGGGGTTCTGCTGGTGTTATCATGCCTTTGGTTTGTCGGCCAGTAGGCAGGCACCTTATCTGCTTTACAGCTTGCACCGATGGCCTGCTGGTTCTTGCGTCCTCAATTTTCTTCTGCACTTAATTTTTTTTTAATTTCAAGGACTATGTTAAATGATAATACGATTTGCTTATGCTGATTGGTTCCTCTGTGTTTGTTTCTTTTTTAATTTTCAAGAGCCGTGCTAATTGATATGGTTTTATACACCCTCCGGTTTTAAATTTTTGACACCATTGCTTTTTAACATCAACTTTGACCATTTATCTTATTCAAAAAATTTGTTTCAATATATAAAATTATTAATTGTAATTTAAATTTAACTAATGATAAATCAAATAATAACAAAATTTTACACATTTGTACAGTTTTTTTGAATAAAACGAATGGTCAAAGTTGATGTTAGAAGTCAACGGTGTCAATATTTTAAAACCGAAGGGAGTACTTTTTATTCTGCCAATCAATCTTCATCAAATAGGTCTGGAAAATTCTATTTTGAGTTCAGTCAGACATGTGATTCTCCATATCTGAGCTCTGATCAACCGAGCCTGTATAGCCAAGGATCTGACAAGGAGCAAGCCTTAAAAAACTACTGCTTGTAGTAAATTAATGATTGTATAGCCAAGGCAGAAATATGATCTGACAAAATGCTGCCTTGGCGCAATGTTCGGTGCAGGCACATGTTGCGAAGGGAACCTTTGAGGAGAGAAATGACCAAACTTAAGTCGAATTTCTCATTTCCATTCCTCTATGGTTGTTTTTAATTTCAAGAATCCTGCCAAGTGCCAATTGATACTCCTATGATTTTCTCCTGCTAATTGATCTTCATGAAAAAGATCTGGAAAATTCTATTTTGAGTTCACTCAGACTTGGTGATTCTCCAGATCTGACCTTTGATCAACCAAGCCTGTATAGCTAAGGATCTGAATAGAAGCGAACAAATCCCAAAAAGGCTAAATTGTAACAGATAAGGCAGAAATCTGATCTGACAAAATGCTGCCTCGGCACAATGTTTAGTGCAAAGCACATACTGAGAAGGGGACATTTGTGAGGAGAGAAATGACCGAACAAGTCAAATTTCTCATTTCCATTTCTAGTTTTTACAGAACCAAACTAAAAAAGAAAAATGAAAGGCAGCTAACTAGAATTATATACACGATTCATAGACTATTCTCCATCCTGGATGCATCAGAAAAAAAAAAAACAGTGATCTCTTTGTACAGTACTGAGCCCAAATCCAGCAGCTCTTCTGGCTCTGACCCTGGCTTGAGGCCGTGCATCTCATGCCATGATTCATGATTCTTGTTACCATCCCCATGTCTCATCTCATCCTCTGCTTTTGTCGAACATCACCTGGTCTCAGCCTTTCATGATCCTCAGCTTGTTGCAGGAAGAGACGAACATACTGCAAACACATACACGAGTGATAATCAGATTCGTGATCAAAGACAGAATTTTCAAAGCCTGTGAATGGAATGATACTTATATAATACAAGCATACACAATACGGTGTCAATTTATCAGTATCACAAAGCAATTCAACTAACCTTCCCAATTGCAATGAACATCATAAGCAATCGATTGAGCAGAAGTAAATTATGTTGAAGCCTCTTTGGGTGGTCCAAAAACCATGTAATAATATTATAGAGAATCAGAACATTATGATTTCCTCATTTTCATTCATATTTCACATATACAAGATATGCAGGCCAACAAAATATGGAAGATAAGGCCTAAGCAACAAGGACGTGAAGAAAAGTGTCATACATAAACTACGAGAGAAAATCATACTAAGTCGATTTGGTAATTGGTAACATGAACATCCTACCAAACTATAGTCTTTGATTGTCAATAATAGGAACATATACAAGAACATTTGATGAGAATAAAAGAAAGCAGATAGATTTTCAGTGCTTGTGAATAAAATGGCACTTATACAGTACAGACATATACAACAAGATGTGAATTTATCAGTATCAACGGGATATCATTTCCTTGATGCCACAATGACTGTGACCAAAAGCTCGGCAACAAGGGGATTGGAGAGCCGGACGCCTCAGCACACAAAAAAATTAAGTTTAACCTTAGGTAGCAACCTTGCATCCAACGACAAACAACACAGCCACCAGACACGAAAAAGATTTCACCTTTGTGGCCTGTTCTCACATCGCAGAGGGCTCAACATCCCCTCCCTGGCCGCCACCACCGCCGCCGAGGTTGGGCAGGTCGCTGCTGAGGCCATCTGGCATGAGCGAGGCCGGCCGGAACTCAATGACCTCATCAATAAGCCCCCAGTCGCGCGCCTCATCTGGGTCCATGAAGAGGTCTCTCTCCATGCACTGCTCGATCTTGTTGATGGGCTGCTTGGTGTGCTTCTGGTAGATCTTGTTGAGGCGGTCGCGCATCTTGACCATCTCCTTGGCCTGGATGGCGATGTCGGTGGCCTGTCCCTCCGCTCCCCCCGAGGGCTGGTGGATCATGACCCTGGCGTTGGGCAGCGCACGGCGCTCCCCAGGCGCCCCGGCAGCGAGGAGGAGCGAGCCCATGGAGGCCGCCTGGCCGAGGCAGAGCGTGGTGACGGGGCAGCCGATATACTGCATCGTGTCGTAGATGGCGAGGCCAGCGGTGACGACGCCGCCGGGGGAGTTGATGTAGAGGTGGACGGGCTTGAGCGGGTTCTCGGACTCGAGGAAGAGTAGCTGCGCGACGACGAGGGAGGCGGTCTCGTCTGCGATGGGCCCGTGGATGAAGACGATGCGCTCCTTGAGGAGGCGCGAGAAGATGTCGTAGGCGCGCTCCCCGCGGGAGGTGGTCTCGATGACCATGGGCACGAGCCCGTACTCGCGGTGCGGCGAGAAGCCCGACGGCTGCGACGGAGGCACCTGCTGGTAGGGGGAGGAGGAAAAGAACGCCCGCGGGGGCGCCGCCAGCGCAAGCCGGCGCGGCGTCGCCCGAGGCAGGGCCACGGAGCTGGGCGCGGGCCTGGGCCTGTGCGCGGAGGCCGGGAGCTGGGTGGCCCCGGCTGTTGGGTGGGCGAGAGCGAGAGCGGAGGGCGTCATGGCCGCGGCCGTGTCGTCGCGCTGGGGTGGGCGTAGGTTGGGGTCCTTGGGGATGGATTGAGTTCGCCTACCGTCGGGAAATTTCGGCTTAAGTTGGCTTAACACCTCTGAGTAAGGGTCTCTAGAGATTATGATTATTTAAAAAAAATTCATATTTTAGATTACTTATAAAAATCACTTATTTAACTTACTTATATAATTTATTTTTTTTATGTTAAGAGTGTTTGATAAAATACTTTATTCCATATAAATTATAGGTGGTGAAAATAAAAAATGATAAAAAATTACTATTTATAGTTTATGGGTGTTTAATAAAAAATATAAAAGTGTTTATAGATTATTGCACGATAATCACTCATGGTTTTTAAGTGTTTAAGTATAAATTATAGTATAAGCTATAATAATTATTAGTAAAATCAGCTTCATAATCTCCACTAAAAAGGTCTTAATAAGCAAAGTCATCCTCAGAATAATATTAATAAGAGAAGTGTCCGAAAAATACTGCTCCTAATTTGATTTCTTATCACTCATGTAATTTTATTCTTCTTTCCCATTCTTTTCTTTTTTTCATTATTCTAATTCCAATCTTCCTTTTTGCCTCTGACTCCAAATCTCACGAGTTCAGACCCCATCTCTCCTCGACCACGACGACCAGGCATGACTTCCTTGTCGTACCATGCGGCGCCGCCCACACCCTAGCCCTAACCGGCAGCGGCTCCGGCCTCGCCGTGCTACTCCAGCCGCAGGCGCGCGGTTCTGGCTTGGCGCAGGTGGCGTGCGAGCCACGACGCCCCAGGCAGCGCGCGAGCCTCGGTGGCCCAGCAAGCGCTAGGCGCAGCCCCTGTAGCGGCCGCTCGCCCAGGTCCCGACGTCCAGGCTAGGTGGCTAGACATCCCAGCTAGCCCGTGTTCAGGCATGCGACTCCACACGGCATAGGCGACTCCACCTTTTCGAGAGCAGCAGATGCAATGGACGAGCATGTGGGATTACATTGCGGCAGCAGCAATGGACAAAGCTCGGGCACCAACATCTCCGGTGAAGTGGGCAACAATCATAGCTTTACTTGAAGGTGAGTTTGTTTCGGTTATTTGATTTGTATGTGTGTGTGTGACTGAGAATGAGGTGCTAATTTTATTCTTATTGATATTTATAGGATTGAATCAGAGATTATGCTTCGAGTCAATTTGAGAATCCCAGCTTACACTGCATACTTCGATGATGACAATAGGGATGAATTAAAATTTAAAGATCATGTTGTTGAAGTGAATGATGTGGATGGTTATTCTATTGCTAGTCTTCTGGATGATTTGGCAACAAAAAGCAAATGGGGTGCATGTCAAGATTCTATATTTTGGTATTGGGATGTTGAAAAGAGGAGATTGCAATGTGTTGCTTCAGATGCTGATTTGAGGTTAGGCTTTTCAAAAATTTCAGGCTTGTAAAGTTGTATCATTGGTTCTGGAGTTTGTCATTAAACCTGCTAATAAGAGAAGCATGACAATGGAGAATAAATTGGAAAAGTTACCCGTTAGAAGGAATCCAACTTTAGCACCGGAAACAAACAGTTCAGCAGAGTTCGATGAGGAGAGTGGTAAAGACAATATTGTAGATGAAGAGAATGTTGACCCTTCTTAGATGGATGATGAGAACATTCATGGAGGATGATGAGATGTTTGTGTCACTTGATTTGAGGGCCGAGGATGATGCAGCAAAAATGAATTTGCAGCAAAATAGTTTGAACATTGGACATGATGCACAAGTTTCAATTGATGATGAAGCTGAAAATGAGCAGAGGTTTTTCATTGACAAGGAACATTCTAAAATCAAGAAGGGTGAGACCTTTCTATCTATGGTCGATTTTAGAATGGCTTAAAGGCTATACGCCATCCTTAAGAAGTGAGGTGCACAAAGTTGTGACTGATAAAAAGAGGTATAGAGCTTAGTGCAAAGGGAAGAGGTGTCCGTGGAGGATTGTTGCTAACAGGTTTGTGGGCCAGCCAATTGTTGAGGTAATATTAATTCTCCTGTTCAATATACTTCTTTCTAATGAGTATTGAGTGTATATTCATTCTTCCGTTTTCTTTTATTAGTATATTACTTCTTTTTTAGAGCACTATGATTCCTAATGAGCATAAGTGTATAGGCACTAATAAGTTAGTCAGCACAACGGCATCAGCAAAGTGGGTTTCAGAAAGAGTTGTTGCGTGGCTGAAAAAGAAACCATCTTGGAGCATGGATTTGCAAGACAAACAGCTTGAAAAATATAATAGAGATTGGTTATAGTATATTTGAGCTAGAAGGCAGAAAGCAATGGATTTAATTTATAGAGGTTGGGAAGATAGCTTCTCAAGTTTGTTTTGTTTCGGGGCTGGACTACTTCAAAGGTTACCAGGTTCCATTTTTGAGATTGCAACCAAAGCAAATGATGACGGTATGATGTTGACATGCTTTTTGTTGCTATGAAGCCCTGTGTTGATGGGTTTCTACAAGGTTGTAGATCTTATCTTGGTATTGACTCAATAGCCTTAAATGGAAAGTATAAAGGGCATTTAGCATCCGCTTTGGCCCTTGATGGAAACAATTGGATGTACCCTGTTGCATGGGCAATCTTTAAGTCGGAATCTTCGGAAAATTAGACTTGGTTTATAGAGCAAATGGAGAAGAAAATTGGTCATCCACCCTTTCTTGCAATATCCACGGATGCATGCAAAGGTTTGGATGCTGCTATGAAGAAAGTGTTCCTTGACATTAAACATAGAAAATGCATGAGGTATTTGTGGGCTAATTTCAAGAAGTACTATCATGTAGAGGTCTATGATAGGAATATGTGACCGGTATCTAAAGCTTACAAACTTGAAAAGTTCAACTTCCATTTCAATAGTCATTACTGCAAGTTCAGAAGTTGTCACCTACATGAATGACTATCACAACAACAAATGGAGCAGGTCAACATTCTCAAATGAGATCAAGTGTGACTATGTGAACAACAATCTTGCTGAGAGCTTTAACAGCTGGATCAAGAAGATAAAAGACTTACCTATTGTTGAGTTGATTGATACATTGCGGTGGATGACACTTGACTTGTGGGACAAGAGAAAAAGGATCTCAAGCAAGCTCTCTGGATTGTTCTTCCAAAAGTAATTAAACTACTTAAGGCCAAAACAAGAGGATTGGGGCTAATGAGGGCTTCTAAAGGTCTACACACTACTGAAGTTTTTGTTTCCATTATGATATTGTTGACGCCAAAATCGGGTCTGGGCCAACGCACCGCTTGCATGTCCATGTGCGGGAAAGCCGACGTCTCTTCAACGTCGGGTTTGGGGCAGCACCTAGACAATCCCGTCTCGGGAGGTACCCCGTCGGAGGAGGATCGTCTTAGGGATGATCCGAGCTCGATCAGGCCAGCCGGATCGCCTTCAATCGTCGCCGAGACGAAGGAAGAACGGCAGGGGGATCGAGCAAGAGGATTAGGGTTTGGAGAAAAACAAAATGTAAAGACAAATTATTTTGATCGATTAGGATGATCCTCAACCGACCATGGGCCTCTATTTTATAGAGGAGGGAGGGTCTTATCCCGCAGGGCAACTAATCCCACGAGTTAGAAAAGAAATTAGAATCAATCAACTAAAAACTTTTCTAAATCAGCATAACTAGAGTTTTCGATAAAGTGCCGGACACTCCGGTGATCGGAGTCTACGGTAAAGTGCCGGATGTTCTGTCGTGTAATTCCCCGAACCCGAGAGGGCTCATCGGACACTGACAACGTGCCAGACACTTCGGTGGGCTGAGTGCCCGAACCCGAGAGGGCTTACCGGACACTCCGACAACGTGCCGGACACTCCGGTGGGCCGAGTGCCCGAACCCGAGAGGGCTTACCACTCCGGCAACGTGTCGGATACTCCGGTAGCCCTATGATTTTTGAGTGTCAACATATCCCCTCTATTTTTTAGTGAAGTTCCTACACTATAAAATATTTTAGCACCCAAAAACCTCCAAGGACGATGGTTTTTTTGACTCATCGGCCATTGTATTCAATTTTGACAACGATGTTCTTTACATCGACCACTTTTTTCTTACGCTTCTTGTCATACACTTGGATAATATTTTTTCAAGTAAAGGCCCTAGGTAGTGATTTTCCGCGAACATCTTCCAACATGTATACGTTTTCGGCGATGACTTTTACTATTCAGTATGGCCCTTTGCAACTAGGAGACCATTTTTTCTTTCTTGAGCCTACGGGCAAAACAGTTTTTCAAACCAATTTACTCAATTGAAAAGTTTTGACCTTCACCTTCTTATCGTAGGCTCTAGCAACTCTAGTCTTGTCTCTCAATTTTTTTCAAGGCATTAAAACACTTATCGGTGATTTCATCGATATTGTCTAGCATTAGAGTTTTATACTCCTCGGTTGATAAATCATTTTGTTTAGCTAACTTTAGAGCTTCTAGATTTACCTCAACGGGTAAAACGGCCTCTTGTCCATACACAAGTTCATATGGTGTTACCTTAATTACCCCATGCCTAAATATCCGATGAGCCCATAATGCTTTCAATAAGACTTTGTCATCTCTTGAGATGGTCTTCTATATTTTTTTAATGAGTTTAATCAACGTACGTTTTGTTACTAGACTCGGTCTAACCATTGGCCTGAGCATAATATGAACATGAGTTGAGTATTTTAATTCAGTAAGATTCGGCAAACTCTTTAACATGACCGAACGTAAAGTAAATACTCTGGTCGGTAGTTAAAGTTTGAGATATGGCGAATCTATGAATAATACGTTCGGTAAGGAACTCAATTACCTCTTTGTGTGTCATGTTCTTGAGAGCCACCGTTTCGATCTATTTGGTGAAGTAATCCGTCGCGACCAACACGAAACGATGTCTTTTCAAGATGAAGGATGTATTTGTCCTATGAAGTATAATCCTCATCCTCGAAATGGTCATAGTTTTATAATGAGGTTCATCATGGCTGCGGATGCCAATTGAATGTTTTCAAATTTTTTGGCACTCTCCGCATCTTTTATTGTAGCGATAACAATCGGCAATCATGGTTGGCCAATAAAATTTGACCCTCCTTAACAACCATTTCATCGTTGGAGCCGATTGATGCGTACCACAAATGCACTCATGAACTTCCTCCATAGCTACTTTAGCCTCATTATCACCCATGCATTTTAAAAGCAAATCATTCCTCGTTCGACGATATAAGTCATCATCGATCAAAGTATACATAAAAACCACATGCCGAATCTTCTTATCTACACTTTGGGTTGGGCTACAAATGTATGAAATTATGGGTGACCTCCAATCAAACGATTCGGTACTATCACGGTTTGACGTGTTAGCGTCCGAACGGTCTAATTTCAACACCTCAAGCATCGGTTTCTTATTGACTAAAAATCTATCTTTAAAAATCTACCTTTACTAACATTGTGACTCGATGCTTGTTGAGCCAACTTGTTGGCCTCACTGTTTTCTAGCTTAGACATATGATGTATGTTGAATTCTTCTATTCTTCTAATAATGTCTAGACACTTATCGAAGATGGCATTCAATGATCCGTCTAAGTATTGAAAATTTTCAAAAATTTATTGTACTACTAATAACGAATCACCGAAAGGCTCTACATGCTTAACTCCATGGACTTCAACATCTCTAAATCGAACAATAATGCTTCATATTCGGTTTGGTTATTGGTGCAATCATACTCTAATCGGTTTGAGAATTCAATGTGTGCATCATGAAGAGATACTAAAATCACACCAACACATTGATCTTCTTTACAAACCGATCTATCAAAATATAATTTTTAAAGGGTAAAAATAACATAAGCAACATATAGATCATGCTCTAAATCAATCTGATGTTCAAAAATAAAATTAGCAATAATTTAGCATTTCATAGATTTTAACGATTTATAAGTCAAATCATATTTAATTAATTCATAAGCCCATTTACTAGAAATCGGCCTATGCAACATATGTTTAATAACATCGATTTAACAAGCAACCACACAAGTGCTAGATAGCAAATAATGTCTCAATTTGATGCAACCATGATAAAAAAAAAACATAGTTTTTCGATGAGAGTATATCTTATTTCTGCATCCACCAACCGTCGGCTCACATAGGTGATCACGTACTTTTTTCTTTCGGCTTCTTGTGTCAAAACAACACAACTACATCATCTTTCGCCGCTACGTAAAGATGGAAAGGGACTCCTCCCTTGGGCGCCGTAAGCATCGATGGTGAAAACAAGTACTTTTTGATCTTTTCAAAAGCTTATTATTGTTTTACCCCCCTCCCCTAAAATAAATTCGGCTTCATTCTTTAGCCAAAAAATAGAAGTAAACGCATTAATTTTTCCCGATAAGTTAGAAATGCATCGCCTTAAATAATTCACTTTTCCTAAGAAGCTTTGCAACTCCCTCTTACATGTAGGCGCTTGTGCGTTTTGAATTGCTTCTATCTTTTTAGGATCTAGCTCTATGCTCTTTTCATGAATTATGAAGCTTAAAAACTTTTCGGTCGGTACACCAAAAGCACATTTGAGCGGATTCATTTTCAAACCGAAACGACGCATTCTTTTCAAGGCAAGTTACAAATTGGTCGAGTGAGAATCTAAAGCGGTCGATTTGATCATCACATCATCTATGTAAACTTTCATGATAACATAAGTAAATCATGAAAGAAAAAGTTCATGGCTCTTTGATATGTGGCACCCGTATTCTTTAATTTAAAAGTCATAACAATTCACTCAAATAATCGTACAAAACCGAGACATATAAAAGCAGTTTTAGACATATCCTCTTCGGTCATGAAAATTTGGTTATATCCCGCATTACCATCAAGAAAGCTAATAACTCTATGACCGAAAGAATCGTTAATCAGCACATCGGCTATGAGCATCGGATATTCATCTTTAGCAGTGGCTCTATTTAAATTTCTGAAATCAATGCAAACTCTAATCTTACCGGTGTTCTTCTGCTCCACGGGTACGATGTTGGATATCCACTCCACATACCTGCAAGGTCTTATGAATTTCGCATCAAGTAATCGGTTAATTTCTTTTTTAATCTGATCATACATATTTGGCTTAAACCTTCTCATCGGTTGCTTAAAATGTCTAAAACCATATTTTATCGAAAGCCGATGTTTGTGACGGCTTGTACCTCGAGAGATACGAACCATCGACCTCAGGATCATATCGGATGTCACTCGACGAAGCGAGAATCACAGTACAGCTCAAGCACGATAAAATATATTTTAAGTTTACAAACCACAAATTTTCGAAGTGCGGAAAGTACAAACCTATTACACAAAGGCATCTTGGATACTAAGCAAAAAGATACATCGAGCCTATACAATTTACCTACTAGCAACAATCCACTCAAAGACGAGTAAGGCTTCTAGTAAACGAAGCCACCCTCAGAGGTTGCTCCTTCTGACTAGAACTGAGGAGTGAAAGAGAAAGTACATGCAATAGAAAACAACAACCACAAAGCCCTAGGCAATTAACGCTCAGCAAGACTTATCCGACAAAAGTGGCTATCCAACAAAAATGGCTAACTACAACCGACTTCTAAGGATGAGAAGACTGACTCATCATGGTTGTTTATTTGCAAAGATAGCAATATAAGTGAATCTTTACTTTCATGTTTTAGCGGCATATTAAGTTATGAAAATATAAATTTAATTTGCACTAAAACTATATCATACAAAAATGTCAAGAAGTTTCTGAGAAATCAAACATAATCATATTTCATATTGATTAACTCCTTACTACAATGTGGCGCACTGAAAAGTGGGACTCGTTACTGTGAGAGACAGCAATTCGAATCGATTTACATCCAGCTGGAGAAACCTGATTACACGACATGTACGCGCTTTCCGGTACCATACATGGCAACTTTTCACGCCAATGATACATAGTACCGGTTCGATGCTCACCTCTCTCGAGCAGTGGTCCTCCATGCGATAACCACACCGGGTCTATCCATGTTTAGCCTCAAAGCTCTCTCTTTTATCATCTTCAGAAGAGAGGTTCGGTTACGTCCAGTCACTACGCACATTGGGCTACATCAGTTTTCTGGGGCCCATAGATCCAGTATGTAATCAGTACTATTCAAACTTGATCAATACGGCCAACAACGAATAGTCCTTAATCGACACAGACAGGGTTACAACACATGGGCCATGCATTCGCAATGGACACATGACGTGTTTCACCTACTTTCCTGCCCAGTCTCTAATTTATTCTATATGACAAAGTAATCCGTCCCGCACCAATCCTATAGCTCGCGAGTGAAGACTTCTCCACTCGACTTCTACCGTTACAAGAACTATTAGCTTAGCTCTATATCGAGTTACCTGTACCAAAAATACTAACCCAAGGTAGGATTCCATAAATGTAACTACGATTTCAACCAATTCCTATCACCTACTGCTCATTACATACTAACCATCTAGAGTGATAAAAGTAGAATAATTTGAAAATAAGATAATGCATCGGGGCTTGCCTGGGCTTTGATCAATGTTAGACTCCTCAGCTATAAAATCAGCGTCGATCGGAGTTTTCTGAACCTCTTGATGATATCCCCTGATCTCCTCCTTAAATTTCTCATATCCTATATGAAATGATATGCATACAATGAGAAGGGTGCCCTTTTATACTTTTATAAATAAAACTTTTTAGTAATCAATACATGAATTTGGAAAGTAAAATAAGTAAATATGATTATAAACCTCTTTAATATGGTTCTTGAAGACATAAAACTAATTTTAAAGCTTTCATAATATAAAGAAAATTATTTTTGAATTTTTCAAAATTTTACAGAATTTAATGGAAACAAACAGATTTATAATGATTTAAATACTAGATACAAAGAATAAATCATTTATAAAATTATATTTACCAAAATAAATTATAATATTTTGCCAAACCAGTAAAGATTAAATAAATGAACAGAAAGCAAATTTTATAATATTTTTATATGCCGATAAAGAATAATAATGCATTTCTTATTTATTATGTTATCTTAATTAATTAATTAATTATTTTAATGCGTAAAATAAAACGTAGTTAGCTCCAGAATATTTTTCTAGTTGAGAGAAATCTAATAAAATTTACCTCATAATTTTCCAAGATAAAATAAATTTTCTATGAATTTTACAATCTTGAAAGCATTTCTAATTAATTAAATAATAAATTCATAAAATAGTAAAATCAGCAAGTTGGGCCTGGCCACACAATGGGCCGAAAGTTCCTGGCCCATTTAGGGTGGCCACACGGTGGCCCACGGACCTGGCTACACCGGATCCCCTGGCCACAGAGGATCCCGGCCGCATAGCCGAGGTGGGGCGGCCGGCCATGGCCGAGGCTCGCCGGCCGGTTGCAGTTCTCACCGGCGCGCCGGCGCAGCAGCCAAGGAATCAAGTTGTCACGCCAGAAATGCTCCACGCGCCACGGGGAAGCCTGGGAAGGGGTCGTAGGGGGCAGTCTCACCGGGGAAGGCCGGTCGGCGTGCGGTGGCGGACACGGGACTTCAGCGGCGGCGCGAGCTCCACTGGTTTGACGAAATCCAACGTTGTCTCCTGTTAAAGCTTTAGTACACCCGGTAGAAGAGCGGCGCAAAAGTTGTTGACGTGGAGAGTGGCCGGACGGGGCTGTCGCCGGCGAGGTGGCGACATTTGAAAAAAAAAAACCGGTGGCGGTGCTTTTCGAAAACTCTGCACAACACTTCAACTATTCCACTTATTCTTGGTTCATGAAGGTGCGCCATCGAATTAGGATCTCCGAACCGAAGGGAATCGAAGAGAGCTCACCGGAGCTAGCCATATTGTGCTGGGTACGGTGGCGACCCCCAGAAAACCCAATTTGGGGAAAAACTGCAAATCGAAGTGGCTTCGTGTGAGTTCGGAAGACAAGCAGCGGTGGAGGATTAGACACAAACCGGCACCTGCTCTGGCCAAGATTTGAAAGCCACGGCAGCTTGGCGGCGTCGAGCTGCGGGGTGGCAGCAATGGCGGATGGCCGAGGCGGAGAGAAAGCAAAAAGAAGTAAAGAGAGAGAGAGCTGGACGGCAGCGCCGTTCTTATCTGGGTGCGGCTATAGGGCGGCAAGCGGCGGCCAACCAGGTGGGCAGGCAGCTGCCTGGCACGCGCGCATGTGAGCTGCAGAGGTGCCAGCAGCACTGGCCAGCTGGGGAAGAAGAGCTGTGCTCTCACTGACAAGTGGGCCTGGACGATTTTCCATTTTCTCTGCTTTTCTGCCCATTCAAAATGCTGTACTGTTTATGCATCGAAACGTGTACTTCCCAAGCTCAACGTTTTCTGAAACTTTGCAGAAGTATTAAACTTTTTGAAATGAACAACTTTCCTTTTTGGGCCATGTTCAAATTCCAATTCAAAAATTTGTTATAAATTCAGGAAGATATTTAAACAATTGAAACAAAACATTTATTTGGCCCCTTTAAACTCTTATATAAAGTATCATAAAATTTTCTAAATTCAAGTCTTGATAAAATATTTCAAATAAAATTTTTATTTCACATATTTCCTCTGAAAAGTTTTGATCCTTTAAAATTTTGAATTTGTACCCAAGTTCTGAAATTTTAACTTGCATTCATTTGTTCCATTTGTTCCCTTTTGTGCAGCTAAATAAATTTTGAAACTTTGTAGAGTTATAACTCTTTTGAAGATGAACAGCTTTTAATTTTTGGCCCAATTCAATATCAAAATAATTTTTATTCTGTAGATTTTAGAAAGCAGGAAACCAATAAAAGGAGTTTTATTTGGGCCTTTGACTTTTTGAACAGAACTTTACAAAGTTTTCTAAAATTCAGGACTTTACAAAACCTTTCAAACGATATTCTTATTCCCAACATTTCTTTGAAAATTTTGAGCTTGCATTTTTGAAGCTCAAATTGAATTTGAAATTTAAACTAGAAACTCATTTTGATTTTCTTTGAGCTCAGTTTTCGGAAGTCTGAATTAACAAGTTGATGCTTTTATTCAAAATGTGAAGTGTTACAATATTCAACTAACTTGCGGCTCAACCCCGGCATTTCATTATAAGATCATGCAAAATAGTTTACATATTTTTTTAGCAAACCGATTAACTTCACCTTATAATTGGCTTTCAGATTTTTATTTATATAAGTTGGTCTCGGATTATCGTCGATGCCAAGATTCACCTCCTCAAAAGGATCGGTCGATGTGAATCTTTATCCTAACTTATCCAAATCCTCTATTTCCTCGATAGCTTTGCACATATCGTTCGTATTAAACCGATAGTTTCACTCTCTTTTTCAACCAATCAATATTAGAATCCATTAAATCACATTATATAGTTGAGCCGATTCTCCATCGGTTTTACATTAATCGGTACAAAATCATCTTTAGTAATGCTAAGAAAATCATAATCTATCGAGCACTTAACGACATCATGCGGCAAAGAAGATGATTCGGTCATAGCAACACACGCCGATGCATTCGCATGAACTACCTTTATATCATCACCAATTCATTGTATCAAAGAATTGGTATAAAGTAGAAGAAACACATCTATTGGCATGAATCCAATCACGCTCTAAGATCAAGCTATAACTACCGCGCATATCGGTAACAAAGAAAGCGGTAGCCATGGTCTTGCTTCCAATGGAGAGTTACATTGAAGCGGCCTCCAACGGTGAGTTACATAGAAGCGGTCTCCTTAGTCTCGATAGGGTCTCCTCCTCCCGCACCGTTCAAAGTCATGTTAGTTCGAATGAGCTCGTCATCGGCCTTACCTAGTTTGTTAAACAAAGAATACGGCATTAGATTAACAATAGCACCACCATCTATAAGCATGCGAGAAATCGGTGAACCATTAACATGACATCTCACATAGAAGGGTTTCAAATGGTTCTCCGATTTTCTCCGATTCCTCGGGCTCTTCGAAGATAGCACTTTTCGACCCAAAGTCGAATTGTGCCATGACTTCTTCTTTGTCTATAAACGAGTAATCGGAAAGGGATAAGCAAATGGTGTTAATGTCCATACCTTCTCGAGGCAGTGTAGGCTCGTAGTCCAAAAGATCGTCGTCGTCAAACTCAGACATATCGACGTCTCCTGTGGGCGAAGCGCTGTAGAGTCCTCTCCCAAGACGACGTTGGTCAAACAAAGTGGCTTTGGAGTAGCCTCCGCTTCCTCCGTCACCGGTGGAGTAGGGGCTCTGGGCTCCTTAACCCTCCACTGCTTACCTTAAGGACCATCGGCTTGATCTCGTTGAAGACCTCGTCTCTACTTTTCTTCGCCTCCTCTTCTCGCATCTTCCGGAGGCACAGTCTTTGGAGCTCTCTTTTGAGTGTGGGTCAAACCAGGTGGACATCACCTCAGTTGTGTGTACTTACAATTGCTCTTGCTGCTGCTAGCTTCACGATCATGAGAAGCTTTTTCGATCGGATTATCTAAAGTGATCGGTCTCGTGAAAACTCTTTCGATTTTGACATTGGTTGTGCCGATTTTCACGACACCTTCGGATGCACTCTCTTGATGAACAATGGTGCAGCGAGCAGGTTCGTTACCTTGCTTCTGGCGTCATTCTTGCTTAGGCACGGTGGTGGAGCTCTCCCTGAACCTTGATCGGTCGAGAATTAGTTCGATCCGGGATAGGGTTGGAGAGCCTTGCGAAGACATTCCCTCTTGGTCCGTTCCATCCCGGATGAAATAGCGGGTATGGTATCGGTGGAACGGGCCTTGACGGCATAGGCATCGGTGGTACGTGCATCCACGGTCTCATGTATGAATGCTACACCGGGAACGGTGGGCAAGGCATAGGATGGAACTATGGCGGTGGCACTCCGAAGCCAAGTGGAGGAAACAAAGGGGGAGGTCCGTGCACATTCACGGTGGGCCTCATCTCCGTCATAGGTGGACTGCCTCCCCTAGGCGGTGATCTTGATCGCTTAATAGACCGATTATTCGAATCAGTCTTTTGATTTTTGTATTTAGCCATGAGCCGGTCGAAGGCGCTTTTAGGCTCCATCTTTTGATCCGTGATTTTATCTTAATTCACCTTCCATTTGTCCACTTCGAGATTCTTCGGTTTGATCATCTTGAGCTGTGAAACTTGCCTCCCGGGTCTAAAGCCTTAGATGGTAACTTTTAAAGACTCTTGACCATCAGAGGACTTCTCAATCACCACCTTGCTAGAGGCACTTTTCTTACTTGGAGAAACGGGCATCTTATCCTCGATGATCACGTTCTTCCTTTGGTTGTATCGGTTTGATGGGGTCGAATCAACACCTTAGGGTTGAGCTTTAAAGTGTTGACAGGAAAAGGGTGCTTGTCGATCTGCATCTCTTTAAGACTTAATTGTTCTTTATTAAGGGCCAATTGGACCTGTCAACGAAAAATATTGCAATCATGAGTAGCATGAGAATAAAAGTTATGCCATTTATAATATGTCCTACGCTTAATTTCATCCGCTAAAGGTAAAGTATATGCGATCTTAATGGATCCATCTTTGTGCAGCTCATCAAATATACTATCACATTTGGCTACATCAAAGGTGTATTTCACATCGTCTTTCTGATTCTTATGAACCGGTTTGAGCCAAGATGTCATTAGAATCATCGTCGAAGCTATCCGAATCACATTCTACGACGTGCACGCTACGACGGGTCTTGTAGTCATGTTTTATTTCTTTGCTTCGGCTTTCTTGAGCCGAAGCCCTTTGTTGGAGGTGGGTGAGTGTAAGAAAATCGTATCCCTTCAACTTTTTTCTAAGATGCGAAAGCAAACCATTAAAAGCTAGATCAGCTAAGTCTTTTTCAAAAATTGTTAAATTAAAGCATCGGTTCTTAATATCTCTAAACCCCCGAAGATAGTCAACAACGAGTTCCTCTTTCCCTCACTGTACCGATGTCAAGTGTGACAACTTCAATTCGTTGTTTCGAGAATAAAAATGATTATAAAATTTACACTCTAACGACTCCCATGTGAAAATGGACCCCAGGGACAATGATAAAAGTCAAGAGAAAATAGTTCCGATTAGTGATAAAGAAAACAATCGTACTTTAAAAGCCTCACTAAAACCCGCTTCTCTTAATTGTGCTACATATTAGCTAACGTGTTCCCAAGTGGTTTTGCTATCTTCGCCATTGAATTTGACGAAGTCGAGAACACGACATTCAACGAAATATGGGATCAAATCAAAGTATGCGGGGTACGGTTTTTGATAAATCTGGTCCCTCCCCTTGAGGTCTACCCCTAGCGTCTCACGAAATTGTTTGTTTAAGTCGTCTTTAATGCGAGCCATACACTCCTCTATATTTGCTATGAGTGGCTTAGTGTATGTCCTCAGTGGTGAGGGATGTGTGCTCGTTTTCATGGTGCTAAACAATTCATTAGGAACAGAATCATGTGGGATACCCGTACCGCTCGGTGAGATAGGTGGTGTGCCATATGCAACGGTACAGTAAAGAAGGACAAACGTAGCCAATTCATTCAATCGGCTTGTAGCCGAATTAAGGATGCTAGTAATTGGCTCTACGCTAACAGGAGACTACCAAAGCGTTAGTTTGCACTTGAGAGAGAAAATTAGATTATCCACTAAACGAGTTCAACGGCATGCCATACGGAGGTTGTTTTACACTTAAACGTAGTAGGTGCCGATGCACTAATAGTAGGACCTACATGCGCAACATGAGACGACGATGGAATACTAACATTCTTAGACTTAGACATGTTCTTTTGAATCGTGTATCGCATATCGTTCATTAAGACTTTTTCATGTCAGCAAAGTAATATAAAAGGTCTTCAAAAGTAACGGGAGGGTGCGAAGATGTCCTTATATTAGCGGCACCCATGGCCATGTCGTCATCGACGGTCGGAAGAACGGGCTCCTTTACTTGTGAGATCGCGCCTTGACGGTCCTTCTTGAAACATGTCAAAGTACTCCTACAGCTCTCACTCTTTGCGCGCCTTGCGTGCCTCTTCGGAAGCCCTCTGTCGTTTCAAGAACACCTTGCGCGCCTCCTCGGGCAACTCCAACAAAGATAGCATGGCAATGTTCATCGTAAAGATCTCGGAGGTCATGGTGGAAACGACGATTCGGTTTATGCAACCGGAATCACTCGTCCCCAGTGGAGCCGCCAAAAAATGTGTTGACGTCGAAATCGGGTCTGGGCCAACGCACCGCTCGCACGTCCGTGTGCGAGAACGTCAACGTTTCTTCAACACTGGGTTTGAGGCAGTACCTAAACAATCCCATCTCGGAAGGGACCCCGTCAGACGAGGATCGTCTTAGGGATGGTCCGGGCTCGGTCAAGCCAGCCGGATTACTTTCAAACGTCGTCGAGACGAAGGAAGAACAACACGAAGATCGAGTAAAGGGATTAAAGTTTGGAGAAGAACGAAATGTAAAGGCAAATTGTTTTGATCGATTGGGATAATCGTCAATCGGCTATGGGCCTTTGTCTTATAAAGGAGAGATGATCTTATCCCATAGGGTAACTAATCTCACGAGTTAGAAAAGAAATTAGAATCAATCAGTTGAAAACTTTTCTAAATCATCATCATCAGAGTTTTCGATAAAGTGCCGAATGTTCCGTCGTGTAATTCTCTGAACCCAAGAGGGCTCGGACACTCCGACAACATGCTGGACGCTTCGGTGGGCTGAGTGCCCGAACCCGAGAGGGCTTACCGGACACTCTGGTGGGCCGAGTGTTCAAATCCGAGAAGACTTACCGAACACTCCAGCAACGTGTCGGATACTCCGATGGCCCTGTGATTTTTGGGTGTCAATAGATATGACACCGTGGAGGCATATCGTAGAGCTCGACACTCATACTTGATGTTGTGGTGAGTGGCTAATGACTGAAAAACCATGCCTTCATGCTTTGGCTATTATTCAGATGTCTCTAGATATCGACATGGAGACATATGCTCATGAGTACTATACCGTGGAGAGGTCTAAGGTGGCCTACAGTGGTTGTATTCTACATATGACTGATAAGTTCAAGTTGACATGGGTTTCAAGCTGCTACCGCCTCCGTTGAAAAGAGGTCCTGGAGGATAAAAAAATATTTCTTGCTAGCCATGAACCAGGAGCAAAGAAATAACAAAGGTGTTACAAATGTGAAGAATTTGGACACCGCGATACAGGCAATTGCCCTTTGAATGACACAAAGAAGAGGTGCGTTAATTCTGTTTTTTCTTCCAATTAATGCATATATGTCTCAACTTTTATATTTCCTAATCATTTATCTATTTACATGTAGAAAGAGGAAGCCCCAACCAAAACAGCAACCAAAAAGAGCAAAAACAGTACCAGCTGAAACTATTTCCTTGGATCCATCACTAGAAGGATTGTCAATTTGGTGCATGGTGAAGGCGAGGATGGCACATCTAGCTCTAGCATTTCAGCAAGGCGTTGTTGGTTCTTTCACAGGAAGGAGGAGAATCTACATCAAAATAGATCACTATTGGCACTTTGTTTCGTTGTTTAATGGTTGTAGAACTATGAATTGCAAGGTTTGCATTTCTTAATTTGAATGTTTCAGACAATATTTAAACTATGAACTATTATATTTCATGATGTTTCTGTGGTTTGTTGGAACCATATTTATGCCCACAAGTCATGTCAATTTTTTTTTGTAAAATTAGCTGTTCACATTTTTAATTTGATAGTATTAAAAAATTTTGAAAAAAAATTATTATTTTTTTGTGCATGCTTTTTGAAATTTATTTTTTCCAAATATTATTGTTATTCAAATTTGTCTGAAATTATAAATTAGAAATCCAAGGGAAAAAATGTTCAAAACTACAAAAAGCAGCGCCTGACCTCATCCAGGAAGCAGCTCCAACGAGTCTACAGCGAGCGATGGGGTCTGGACTCCGTGAGATTTGGAGTCAGGGGTAAAAGATGAAGACTGGAATTAGTATAATGGAAAAAGAAAAAAAAAGGGAAATGAGAAAGAGAGATAATGTTAGGTGGGTTATAAGAAGTTAGGTTAAGAGTGATATTTTCCAGACGCTTCCTTTTCTAATGGTTTTATGAGAATGGTCTCGTGTTAGCTTCATGACGTTTTAAGACCTCTAGAAGGTTTGAGTGAATTTTAATGATTAAAAAACACTATGGGTCTGTTTGGATCTTAAGAATTGAAACTGATTCTAGACATTTGATTCTTGATCTTCAATTCTCTAGGAATTGAATTTGGTGGAATCAAATTGAAATCAAAATCTCTTGTTTGGCTCTCATTTCTAGGAATCAAATTCAGAAGTATGTTTGGATGCTAAAATATAGAATTCATTTCCAGTAAACAAAAATTGTAAATTTGCAAAACAATTCAACATATATAGTGAGCTTCTTACAGCAAGCAAACCGCTAAGTTATCACTACCAGACACAGATCAAGCAGCACATCACGCCTAGATTTCTCATCCGAGCGGTCACCGATGATTGCTCCAATGACCACTGAGGCCTTGAGCAAGGCAGCAGTCTTTTGGAGATGGATGCACTAGAGTTTTCCAGGGGCACCCCCCTGACGGTCACCCTGCTAGTTGTTCAACCAAATGCCTTACAGGGACATTGTGTCCTGGTGTGCACCATCTTGAGGGTCGAGGCGGCATCGCCCGGGCCTAAATGCCCAACAAACGCTCCCCTATGCACGCCTCTAAGTCAAACTCCATGGGCGTGGATGCAGCCGCTATGGGCACAATGGAAGTGAAGTAGCACGAGTAAGTGGCCAGCATGTGGAAGGATCCGTGAGAAGGATTATGAGGGTACCAGGTCTTCATGGATCGGGAGGGCGGGGAGGAAGCAATAGCATGGTGGGTTAGGGGAAGAAGATGCAAGCAGGTCGCATCGGAGGTCGAGGACGGCGGCGCAAAGAGCTCCCTCCCATAGCCATCGTGGGGCTCCCTTTGGACGAGTCGAGGACAGCAGCGCGATAGGGAGATGATTCCGAACATTTCCGACGTTTTGGGTCGGAAAGCGAAGTAGACTTCCAATTCGATGATTGGAAATGGGCAGAAATCAACAATACAATTCCTTGGACTGCCAAACAGCTTGATCCTTTGAATCCAATTCAATTCATACTAATTCATGGGTTCCAAACAGGCCCTATAAGAAATTGTAGGTACCACCCTAACACTTTGAGCCATTCTGTTTTGCCCTGGCTGGAGGCAATCTGGGAGCCAGTGACCCACTCGGAGCCCTTGTCAGAGGCGGCACCCTAGTCGGCGCTCTGGGCCACGCCCTGGCCTGTGCCAGCGACAACCCGCTGCCAGCGCTCAGGCCTGTGCCAGCAGCGCCCCCCCTGATCGGCGCTCTGGACTGTGCCCAAGCCTGCGCCCGTGGCTGGCTCCTCCATGGCGCGCGCGGCCAGCTCCTGCGCGGCACTCGTGGCAGCCAGTCCTGCTTCCCTCGCTGCCTTGCCCTGTAGGGTCAGAACCCTAGCAGACGGAGACCAGGGATGCCTTGCCGACGGCAAGCGACAGTGGCAAACAGCCGCCTTCTGGCGTGGAGAGCGCTCAAGAGAGTCCATGCTCCTGCCGCCCTGCTCTTGTTTCCTCTCTCTCTCTCTCTCTCTGTCTCTCTCGTGCTGGTTCTGTTCGAAAGATGTGTGTTTGTGTTTGATGAGGCAGAAAAGGTGAGGGCAAAATAGTCTTTTGGCATAGCTTGAAATGGCAATTTAACGGTGAAAAGTAACAGAGTGAACGGAAAGGCTAAGGAATGAAAACCGAAATTTGATCCTCAAAAAGAAGGTCATTTCAAAAAGAGTCAGAAGGAACTAGTACTCTCTTCGTTTTTAAATTGTTGATACCATTGACTTCAGACATCAACGTTGATCATTTGTCTTATTAAAAAAAATTTGATAAATATTATATATTTATTATATTTTGCTTTATTATCAAAGTAGTTAGAAGTATGAATTATAATTTTACATATTTGAATTAATTTTTTAAATAAGATAAATAGTCAAAGTTGATGTTTAAAGTTAACCGTGTCAATAATTTAAAAACGGAGGGAGTAAATTTTTTTAGGCCACCAAAGGAATTCTCTGTTCTTTTCCACACCTCTTTCGGAGATCGCCAGCTCCACCACCTGGCAGAGTAGTCACCAGGAGAGATCGCCAGATCGGTGGACAACAACTAGGCAGGTCCGGTAGTTTTGTCTGGTGCAGATGAGCACCTCGTGGTGCCGAAGCCTGTGATGTGGCGCAGCCGCGAACATGTGAAGAGAGAGAGAGAGAGCATGATCCTAGGAAGGAACCGTCTCAGACTTCGTTCCTGCGATCCGTCGTGATCTATCCTTGGATTCTTGCTACGTCTAGCGCCTACTACCATAAGACCTCGTTCGGTTGCTCTTGGATCGGCAAGGAACGCGGCCCATTCCCTATGGATTGGCCAAGCGGAGATCGAAGCCCGGTGACCACAGGAACAGCCGTTCGGTTAACACTCGCGGGGAACGAAATTCAGCCCATCCCGGCCTTTCCCCGTCTCTTCGGCCTTGCTTCCAATCCCCATCGAAGGAGTCGTGGAACGAAATCACGCGGCTGCTCGCGACTCGGAGAGGTAGCGGCAGCGGCGGCAGCGGCGGCGACGAGGCTTGGGGAGAAGGGGCACCCAGCTACGTGACGGCAGCGAAGACGGCGAGGATGACGGCCACAGCGACATGTCGTCCCATCCAGGGTCGGCCTCTTCTCTTCTCGCCGGTAATGCATGATCTCTTCCTCTCGTTCTTTTGATGTAGTCGTTCTTGATCCGGCGGGCAGGTCGTGAGTGTGCGGTGCGTGGCTCTTTCTCCTCGCTCGAGATCGGCGACGCAAAGATCTTTCCCGACTTTACTTGCATGCATACACACACATTGATCTTGCAACTGTTGTATCCGGCCGATGCAAAAGAATGCACTCAGACTCGGAGACGCTAGTAGGTAGCAGCGAATCTTGGAACATGGATCTGATTGATCCGATGCAAAAGGGAGAGCAGCATCTCCTCTTAAATTGGGAGATCAACAATGATCGCCAACGCTTGAAAGAAACCTTTGTTGCTTAGACACGAGAATCTTCCACTTTTCTTTCCATTCTTTCCTGCTTGAGCAAGAGACATGAAAAGAGGTGTGTTGAAGTTGTTTGGTAATTCCAAGGTTAGCATACAAGGTTTGTTTAAGAACATTTTGTAGGCTACATACTAGGTGCCAAAATTAGTTGGAATATGCTTGTTGCTTATAACCATAGGCGTAAGGGTGTAAATAGGAAACCTTTGAACCTCTTTAGTTCAAATAAATGAACCATGTATTCAAAATCCCACCATTTCATAAAAATTAGTTTATTTATTTTTAGGTAAAGAGGTTTAGAGGGTAACCTCATGATGATTAATTTTCACCTTTACATAGGCGCATAAGCTCCATGTTTGTAACAGAGTATCATCTCAGTCAAATTGAGGTAAGGAAATCTGCAGTTCGACCTCTGGTCCAGCAACTCTTTCGAGGACAACAAGACCACTCGATCAGCCGGGTATACATTGGAATTGACATTTTAGCGGTTGGTTTCAACAGTTTCAGTAGTTGGAATTGACCAAATAAGAAATAGATTTCAGTGAACTGTTGGAGAAACTGAGTAATAAGAACTAGGAACACCCTTTCTATGCATATATGTCTGAAACAGTAGCATCAGTGCGCAGCAGGTATGTTCCTTTCCTGTTTCTATTTCTATTTCAGTAATCTTGTTTCTGTCCTATTTGTATTTCTCCATCAATGATTTTAGTTCCTTTTTTATTGTGTTTCTGTAATCCAGTTTCAGCGGTATTGTTTTCATTGTTTTAGTAGTATGTGACATATACTAATGTTTTTAGTTCCATTTCAGTTCTATTTTTGTTTCTGCTTCAATAGTTCTCTTCCAGTCTTTTCAGTAGGTCTGTGACATTTACCAATATTTTCAATTTTTTTTAAGTAACTCAACGCTTACTATTAGTCTTTTTCATTAAATTCTGACATTTACCACTTTGACAGCCAAAGAGGTGACCTGACAAAGTATGAAAGAACGGAATCCTATTTCAGTAATGAAGTTCTGAAGTGACATGCCAATGTATGAAAGAATTGTTATTATAATTTTTAGATTCCTGCTTTAAATCTCCTATCGAAATGCTTATGTGACAATGCGTGAGAAACTATTATCCAACCAGTTGGTGAACCTTGACCGTTAGATGTAATGCTACCTTTCTTATATGTACCAGCTTCTGAACTTCCCAGTATTCCCTGGGTTTATACTGATCAAAGGTCGTTGTTCTGTTTTTTTTTTTTTGTCCATATTCTCTTGATGATCAGGAACATGAAAATTGATGTTCTATTTAGTACTTATCAGCTGGCAAATTGATGTTCAGTTTTTTTCTTCTTTTTGGTTCTTTTGATGATCAGGAATAAGGAAATTGATGCTTTGTTTAGTTCTGATCATAGGTTGATTTTTTCTTGTGTGTTTGGTTCAAGTGACAACAGTTACAGGGAAGTGGATTCGTTGGTTACTAATCATGGCAATCCGTGTCCTGTAAATCTCTGTTTGCCGAATGAATAGTCTGAGAAGTGGATTGAGAAAAACATGGGTGTTAAATCTCCCTGGGGATTGAGTGACCAGCAGGGATTCACTTGATCCCTGTCTGAAACCATTACCTTTGGGGATTAGTTCCCAAACAACCGAACAAGCCCTAAAGCGGATTTTCCCACGGCCCCCGTCATCCGGGGTCGCGGCCGTCGTCCGTCGCTCCGGCGCGAGCGTCCCGATGCGGCCCGACGTATTTTTTTAGGTGGGGGGGCCATTGGGCGGTGACCGGGGCGAGCAGACCCCGCATTACGGGGCTTGGGAAGCCCGCTTTCCCTCCTACTACCAGCTACCGCAACGCCGTGCACCGGTGGACGGATATTTTGCTCGGTCCCTTTCAGCAGCAAAAGCTGACAAAAACCGCTCCAAATCAAAATCTTAAACTTTGAATAAATTGTTACAGTAAACCAGCCGGTTTTTTGGGTTTACTGATCAGTTTTTACGGTTTCAGTTTTCAAAATTTGAAAATCCACTATTTTCACCGGTTTATCGATCGATTTACCGGTTTATCGGTATTCTAAAAATTTTCAAATTTTCAATATTTTTTTTAAAATTTTAAAATGAAAATCGATCGTCTGACTTCACCAAAAACCGCGAAAACAGCCGATTTTGAACGGTTTTATAAACTTTGATCATCACTGATCGAAGACCGAGCTTCTGCTGCCGTTTCAGTCCATGCACTCCTTTACTGAAAGCTCATTCTTTGTCAGTGGCAACTAGCGATACTTTGTACTACTACACTAGCATCTGCCTGACTGTTTTTGGATCAAATGTCCATTTTACGCAGGGCAGAGCAAGGAAGCAGTGCCCATTACCACCCGTTCACGGCCTTGTCCTGGAAGTCGTGGGTCGCCGACATCGCCTGCGAGGACAGGGGTTCCATGACGTGCAGTCGCTTGGGGTCTGCGGCGGACGGTACCGAGAAAGACAGGAGGCGCCATGAATGACCGCTACTTCTTCTTCTTTATTGCACTAATTCAAATACCCGTGCTTCTTTATTACACTAGACGGTGCATGAATATCATTGCTTTCTTAAAGTTTTCTTTGACAATTTCCCTGTGCAAAGATAAAAGATAATAAGAAAAAAAAATATAAAAGACACTTCAATCAATTTTGTTCACATACAACTGACAGATAAAGCCTACTCAGCGCATAGTACATACCCTGATATTCGAGATTTTTAGCACTGTTCTGAACTGTTATACACTGTTTCATGCACTGGGCGTACCCGGCTAATCTTTCCTGGCTACGCCACTGTTGCAAGTTTGGTGGAACATGGCTTGTGCGCAAGCTGAAGGCCAGTTATGGTAGGGACCGTCTCTACTAGGCCCGCGATCTGCTCTATCAGTGCTCCCACTTCCATGACCTGACCTGAAGAGTCTGGCGTGAATGCAGAGTATTTTGACATCTCCCTGATTCTGATTAATGTTTATTTAGCTGGGGAGGGCCTAGTGCCAGGTTACCGCTTCTGTATCAAAAAATACAAGTCCTGCCCTATTAGCAACATGTAAACAATTTCATCTCCACATTAAGTAATAGAGAGTACCATATTTTGTGCAAAACAGTATCTGAACACTATCTTCATCTGTTCCTTGATTCAGATGTACTCCAGCGCTGCTTCAGTGTTATTGCAAGTACTATACCTCACAATCATCACATGTTCTTGAGTTCTGCGTTTCTGATGATGCAGTGGCAGACGTTCAGCTGTCGTCAATTCAGGACATTTCCTCCGTGGTGCTGGTGCTGTATTATCCCACGGCTCGGGCAGCGTGGTTTTCTGGCTGCAGGTGGGGAGATTCCTGGAAGATGTGCACCAACCAGATCAACTTGTCCCTCTGAATCATCTGTGAGTATATCTGACAGAGCTGTGTCCGTTTCTTTCTTCCCCTGCCATCGCTGCTTATGGTATCACGCCGTGGACCAGTCCTAGTGGACAACATGCGTGGCTTTCTGTGCGTTTGGATTCTTCCAAGGGGTTCTGCTGATTCGTGCCTCTGCGTTGTCTGGCAGTAGGCAGGCACCTTATCGTCTTTGCAGCTTGAACTAATTGTCTGCTGGTTCTTGCGTCCTCAATTGTCTTCTGCGCTTGTTTTCTTTAATTTTAAGGACTCTCCTAATTGATATGATTTGCTTCTGCTGATTGGTTTCTCTGTGGTTGTTTTTAATTTCAAAAACCCTGCTAACTGATATGGTTCTCTTCTACTAATCGATCTTCATAAAAAATATCTGGAAAATAATTCTATTTTAAGTTCATTGAGACATGTTGATTCTCCAGATCTGAGCTCTGATCAAACCAAGCCTGTGGAGTAGAACTAAGGATCTGACAAGGAGCAAACTAGCCCCAAAAAAGTAAATGATGGAGTAACAGATAAGGCAGAAATCTGATCTGATAAAATGCTGCCTTGTTTAGTGCAAACACATATTGAGAAGGGAACCTTAATTTGAGGAGAGAAATGACCGAACTTAAGTCAAATTTCTCGTTTCCATTTCTTGTTTTTTACAGCCTTCGCTTGCACAGAACCCAAATCGAAAAGGAAAATAAAAAGGCAGCTAACTAGAACTATATACACGATTCATAGACTATTTTCCATCCTTGATGCATCAGAAAAACACAGGGATCTCTTTGTGCACAATCCTGAGAGCCCAAATCCAACAGCTCTCCTGGCTCCGACCGTCGCTTGAGGCCGCACGTGCATCCCATGCCATGATTCATGATCCCCGTTACCATCCCCATGTCTCGTCTAAGCCTCTGCTTCTGTCGTACGAACGATCACCTGGCCTCAGACCCTTTCATGATCCTCAGCTTCTTGCAGGACGAGACGAACATGCTGCAACCACAAGCACGAGCGATAATCAGACTCCTGTGACTCAAAGACGCATATCCAGATCTGAACATGTGGATCCGATGATGCTACTTACTCCCAGGGCACGTCTCCCACGAGCATGAGGTCGCCGTCCTTGTCCTCGTAGGCGATGGCGTGCTGGCGATCCCCGCCGCCGACGCTCTCCGCAGAGGAGGAGGTCTTGGTGAAGAGCGCGTCCAGCGCCTCCCTGAGCTCCTGGTACCCGGTGTACGTCCGCAGGTCGACCTTCCGGAGGTACGGCGCGCCGTCCATGCTCACCTTCACGAACAGGCCTCCCGGATTGTGCTGCTGGTCGGCCTTCTTGGATGCTGCCGCCGCGGCTGCTTGGAAGGTGTGCTTCCTGTATGACTTCACCGGTGGCCATCCCACCACTTGCGCCCTGGAGAAAAAACGACCAGCTCGGGTTAGCTCGTGCCCTCTGAACCTGACGCTCTGTTTTGTCATGCGGCTCATGCCAGTATGTGATGAGGACTGAGGAGCGGGAGGTGGGCGCGTGAGCTTACTTGGCCGGCGCGGCGGCGTCCTGGTCGTCGTCGCCGGCAGCCAGGCCGGTCCCCGAGGCCTCGCTCTCGGCGTCGTCGAGCGCGCGCTTGGCCCCTACCGACGGCGACGGCTTCTTTGGCCGGGTGTCGCCGTCGCCGTCGCGGCGGCTGCTGGTCCCAGGCAAGCCGAGGCGTAGCTCGGTCGCGCTGAGTGTCTCGTCGTCGATCCCCATGGATTGAACAACGAAATAACGAAATGAAGCTTTGCGTGTGGGGGAGAGATGGTTGGTTCTGCTCCGCGTGTGGCTAGCTATACAGGGGTGGTTGCGAGGAGGCTTTCACGGCGGACGGATGGTGGCCGGTGGGGGACTGGGGGGGCGCGCGATCTTAAAACGGGCGCGCGTCAGCGGCGCCGGGGACAGGAGGGCGCTGGCGGCGGGCCGGCTGCCTGGGCCCCGCCCGACCGATGGGACCGCCGGTTCTGGATGGGATGGTGGCGAGATTCCTTGCCGGGCCACGGACGGTTGGGCAAGAGCAGCCCATGTGGTGTGCGGGGCCCACCTGCCTGTGGCAGCGTGAGTCCAACCGGCGCCCGGCACGTATCACGCGGCGGGTGTGCGGGCTCCGTTTCGCGCGTGCGAAGATCGAGCTCGTGTAAAGAAAGGAGTGGGTTAGGTTATTAGCGGCGATAGCGTTACGTGTTTCAATAATGCTGTGCACATACTCCTACAGGCGATGCGATGATGCAGTCAGACAATGCTTCAAGGTCTGCCTGCATACCGACATGGGGGATGGGGCCTCGTTTTATGATTCCCCGGTTGGACGGTGTTTCGCAACGACCGGGCGAGCAATCTTGCCTCCAATCCTGTTCCTGTCGCGGCGATTAAAATGCTGTTCTCAGTTATATTATAACTCTGTTCTAAAATATAAGTATTTTTAAATTTAATTAAAATCAAAAATATTTAACTTCTATCGATAATATCTAAAAAATTACATACTTTTTAATATAAAAATATAATTTTTATAAAAATTTATTTAATGATGAATTAAAAAATATAATTTTTTGATAAACTATTATTAATTATATATTATTAGTAGTTAAAATAGTAAAAATTTGATTTTACTTAAATGTAAAAATACTTATATTTTGAAACGGAGAAAGGACGCCACCCACTTGAAGTCCCTCGCGCGTGCATTTTCGTAGAAGCAAAAAGCTCTTGGAAACACTCACCGCGAAGGATCCCAGCCTTTCCGTGGTCCGCCATCCACGGCGCATCATCCCAGCCTTTCCTTCCGCTCCGCTTTGCGTGTGCCACCAGCATGCCTCATCGGAGCGAAACACGGGCGGTGCGAGCGCATGATTACGCGGTTCGGAAAGTCCTCAACAAAGCTAATCAACTGATTCTCAAAAAAAAAAAAAACAAAGCTAATCAACGATCCGCTTTATATGCAAGGGCAATGTCCCCACGTTAATTTGGACGCGAAAATTAGCAAAAGTATTGTTATGGCATGTACTCACCACTCAGCAGAACAAATATTAGCGAGAATATTAATAACACAGGTACATCGCCGCCGTAAAACAGAACTTTACGGAGACGCGCGTATGGCGTATGCTATGATCGGCTGGGCATACTCTACTGGCCACTGGTTTTTGACGCGTACGGCAACAGGACGATCCAGGCCAGGCACGCGAAGGTGGACGCTAAAGCGATCGGTTAGGCCGCTGCTCGTCCTCCACCTCCTCCCAATCAATCAGTTGGAGGTGACGGAGAGCACGGAGCGCGTCAACTTGCCGGGCAGGGGACGGACGGCTGCTCAGCTATAGCTGGTTGTCCCCTCGACCGTGCGTGCGTGCGTGCGTATGCGAGCTGGCCACCAACCGCGAACGCAACGGCACCCGTGCGTGCGTGCACGGACGGGTAGCGTAGCGCGGCGCGAGTAGCTGTCGATCTCCTTTTGTCCCGGAAAAGACACGGCCGGCGGGCCGGCACCGGCACCGTCGTCATCATGCTGCTGGCGCTGCTGGCTGGCTGCCCCCGATCGGTCGGGAGGGAAGAAAGCCGGGATGATCGGCGCGCCAGCCGCGCGCGCGCGCGAGCTTGGAATGGGATGACGAGAATACTAGATGTTGCGAACGGCGGCGTTGGGTTTATTCGTCCGTGGGATCTGAAGGGAGGAGGGTGGCTCCAAGCTCCAGCGCGCGTCGTACGTGCCCGCGGCTCAGCCGCCAGGCAGCAGCCCTCTCTCTCCCACGCACGCACGGGCGACCGACGGGTGGTGTGGCCCTGCGCGTGGCCCCGCCCGACGGACGTCCCCGTCGCACGTCCAGAGGATTTCGGTGATCATAACAAGACGCGTTCGTGATGCTGCGTATAGTTATAGTTTGTCAGTGTACACAGCATTTGTGTGTGTTGAGGTGTGTGTAAGTTGTTATACGTACATACAATTGTAACTAGTATAATTGATGCAGCTGCAGTATGATTGGATGACTAACTTCATGGATGAGCTAGGATCCGGACTTGCAAAATTTGGAAGCGAGCCTGGCTGCGGGGAGACATGAATCATATCCGTTTTCTCCGGATATGCAAAATGAAATTAAAAAGGAGGTGTTAGTAAATAATTGATTTATTTAAATGTGTATTAGTATATATTAAAGTAGATAAAAATATCTAAAATGAAAGTAGAGGCTGTTACTTTAAAAAAGTTAAATATTAAATAATTTATTTTTCCTATTTTTATCTCATATGATTTAGATTCCTACGAACAACCAAATACTATCTTTTTTCAACCTGTCAATCAATTAAATAAACTATTATATATATCTTTTCAACCTGTCAATCAATTAAATAAACTATCCTATATATCATCCGGATGACTATAGTGAACCTGTATCACCAAATATAAACCAGATTCAATCACACTGTCAATCAAACAAACCTTTTGCTGATTTCAGACCGGCTGTTCCGAACAGTCCCTGTAGCACTAAGTTTTTCTGAAGAAAACAAAAAAATTGTGGCAGACCGTCCGCAGATGACATCCGTGCAGACGCAGCCTAGATTTGACACTCGTGGATATCCAACGGCAGCAGAGCGCTCGACAACGTAGATTGCATCGGCTCCGCACCGATGGTATTGCGCGTCAGATGATCTGAGGAAGCCACGCGTCACAAACCCGGACGGGGTTCGCACGGGGTTCCTATGCGGACGGTATCCACGTGTAATTTTTTTTTCCCCCGTTTTTGAACGGAAAGGAAAACCTCCATGCATGGGCCTGATTATTCGCAGGGCCAATCTTCAGTGCTTGATGGGCCGTCCGCGGCATGGGGCCTAAACTCTGCAGTACAATAGGTCCAAGTGGTATAAGCGCAGGCCTGGGCCTTTTTCACATGATGCAAGTAATGGCCGTCTCGCTCTCTTCCTCTCTTCCATTCCACTGATTTAAGGCCTTGTGGTCTTCCCCTAATTTTTTGCAAACAGCCTACTGTAAACTCTATCGCCATGGAACAAAAAAAATCTGAAACATAGGTTTTGTAACGGAGGTAGTACCTTACATTTAAATGAAGAGAGGCACTGATTAATTTCTATCTCCATCATTTATGAAAGCCACGAGATGGGTCTAGAAAATTCAAACAGTACTCCTCCGCTTTTATAGTTCTTAAATTTTTTACAACATTTGGGTCAAATATTGGAAATATAAATAAAAAATTAAATTGTTATGTTTCAAAATAAGAAAAATTATATAATTAAATTTGTCTTAAAATAGTTTTATAACAATATACACATGTCACTTTTAAATAAAATTTATAAAAATAATACTCTCTACATCCCAAAATAAATGAAGTTTTAAACTTCTTAAATTAACGTTTGATCATTCGTCTTATTCAAAAAATTTACAAAATACAAAAATAAACAAATCAAATTTAAAGTACTTCTACCAATGAATCATTTCATAATAAAATAAATAATATTTTTACAAATTTTGAATAAGACGAATGGTCAAAAGTGATGATTGAAATTCTAAAAAGGCACTTATTTTGAGGCAGCGGGAGTAAAAGTTAAAGTTGCAGCTTATAGACTGTATCGTTGTCTAAATCGATAAAAAATTATGGAACCGAAGAGAATAGTTTGTCTTTTCGTAAGAATTGAAGATAATTGATTCATACTACGAAAATCCAGGTGTCCCTCTCAAAATTTTTCAGGTTCACCGCTCAGTTTGCCGACCGGTTTTTGAATCTTTAAAATTTTTAATCAAAAATCGGTCGTCCGGTGGAATCGGACTGGTTTCAGAAAACAACAAAAATCGGTTGATTTTTATTGGTTTTGTATACCTTGGTACCCCCTATGCTCTAACTGGCGAGCGAATCGAGTGAACGCAAACACAGGCTACAAAATCAGAATGATTCGGGACCAGCTGTAAAAAAAAAAAAATTGGAACCAACCAAACGTTCGGAATGAGATATCTGGTAAGACTGGATCCATTTGTTAAGATTTTGCTTGGAACATAAAAATTTCATAGGAATTGCACGACAATTTTACGGGAACCAAATTCGTTTTGCTTCATAAATAGCGTACTGACTGTAGCAAACAACATTGTTTTACATTTTTGTTGGGTTGGTTCGTAATTACTCTCTTTGTCTTAATTTACTTATAATTTTAGCTATTCAGTAGATTCATTGAATATTCTATGCATTAAAAATGTCATATATCTAGACACCCAAAAAAAAATTTGTTTAATGATGACAAGTAAATTGGGACGGAGGGAGTAGGTAACAACATGATTTGCTTCTGATCTTTCTAAGAGCAACTTCAACAGATAGTTTAAATTTGAGTACCTAAATTAATATTTAGGTAATTGCTAAATTGGTATAGCTAGTAAAAAAATTCACAACTTCAAAATTATAGTCAACAAAATACTTTCATAATATATATATTTTATATTAAAGCAATACTACCTGCGTCTTATTAGAAGCTTATTTCTAACTTTTTTTATTGAAGCTTTGACCAACATTTTTTATAGATTTGATTAAATTTAAAACCTAATATTTGTACTTTTAAATTCATAAAAAATACTTTCATAATATATATAATTTATATTATTAAAATTAGTTAAATTTATTAAAATTATTTATCAAAATTATAGTCAATAAAACCTAAAAATAACTTAAAAATAAGCTTGTATTGAGATGGAGAGAGTAAAAAACATATCATCCCAATACCCTTGCATTTTCTTGCGAGGATTTGGACGCATCCGATCATACGCGTGTAGGAAAACTTGCCGCCGCCTCGAAACCACAGCCTCAACGCCCACCCTGTGAAGTAATTGCCGTGCGTTTGCACTTCTCGAGACCAGGACCTGCGATGACCGATTCAAATATTTTTCACCCTTGCGCGCAGCAGAGATGCAACACGCCGTCGCAGCTCAGGTGAGTTTGGTACGGTTCGATTATTTAATCAAAACGTTCAATTTTAATCTGCAAACGTTTATGATTTAGAAACAAAATTATTTTAGAAACTGTTTGGTAAATTTTAGTGATTTAGATTCAGAAAACGAGTAGAAAGATTACAATGACTAATATACTCTTACATGTATTAATATTAAAAATATTAGAATAATTTTAAATAATTTTAGAAAGTAATGAAACAAATTTAAAAAAACTTTAGCAATAATAACTTAGAGTGCTCCTTATACGAAGAGCTCCATAAGAAGAGTCTAACTTGAGAAACTTAAATTTGAGAGAACTTTTTTATGAATTCGTATGATTAACCATTGTAATGAGTAAAACTTTAAAAATTAATAGAATAAATTTAAACATTTTAAAAATAACTCGAAATGCATCTATAAAAAGAGTTTGACGAGACGAAATTAACAAAAATAACTTTAGAAAGATTTGAAAGCTGAACAAACTTCTTTGAATTCTCATTGTAATGGATAAAATAGTAAACAGCAACCGTTTTATGATTGAAACACCTAAAAAGTCGATTCACCATTGCAAGGCAAAAAACCGAATCGATTCAACTGGATTTGACGCTGAAACGATTCGTAGTTTTATGTTTTGGCTCTGTTCCAGCTGATTCGAGTCCAAAACCGAATCGTTTCAGACTGCCAAAACGCACCCTCAAGCATTGAACGTCGCTACCAACGAACGCCGTAAACCTCGCCCTCGTGCGCCGATCTTCGACAGATCAATGCAGATATAGCTATGTTCAAGCTTTCCAGCTTCAGGTGCATGTTCTCCGTTCTCTTTAATCTCGTATTTCAAAAATAGGATAAAAACAAATTGTTTTTTTATGAAACATCGTATAAATGGATGGAAAAATATATAACCATTTTTAATCTCGTTTCTATTTTTATTCATTCTATTTATTACTTTTTTTTATTCCATCATGTGATTCGCAAATATAGGAACGGAAGACGGACAACACGTCCAGTTTTCAGCCCTACCACCATCGCGCGCCCGTGCGAACGCGGAAAATTTTGGGTTTTTGGACTTTGGAGGGCCGCCGCGCGCGTCTCCCGCCAAAAGGCTCCGTCCCCCCGCCTCACCGCGTGGTCGCCGCCGCGGCCGAAACCGAAACCCTCCCACCCAAACCGTGGAGGCGTGGAGCGGCCTGGAGCGCGCGCTCTTGCCGCTATAAACCCCCGCAACCCATCGCTTCCCCTCCTTTCCGCCAGCCCGCTTGTCGCGTTGCTCCGCCGCGCACGCGCCGCCCGTGCCGCCTCGACTCCGCCGCCGCCGCCGTGTCGGTATGTCCGCCTGTTCCCCTTCCGCGGTCCTTCTTCTCGGTAGGCCTGGTCGCGTCGGTAGCCGTTTGGGATGGGGTGGGTTTTAGGGGGGCTCTTAGGGGGAGCCGAGGGTCGGAGGCGGAGGGAGTCGTTTACCCACGTCGGTGCGTTCCGCCGCCGCCGCCAGTGCTCCGTGTCGGAGATGTGGGGTTCGAATTTAGGAGGCGGTTTAGGATTATTCGTTCCGTGGATTGTGCTCCGTCTGGATGGATTGGTCCCCTGCTGCTTGCTTGTATTCGTGTAGGCGAGCGATTTCGGGGACGGGATTGGATTCGAGAGGAATCGCTTCGTCGGCTCCGTTGGTTCCCTTCGTTCTGGGGGATTCAAGCGATTTAGGACGGATTTCGTGCGGGATGCTCTGATTTGCTGGCCATTTCGGGAATATTCCCCCTAGCACCCACGCCCCGTGATGTGAGTTCTGGTGGTTGTTTGTCACTGGTTCTGTAGCTCCTGATTGATGTTACTACAGTTCAATGTGCAAGACTTTGCAGAGCCTGTGGTCGCTGCCCTCCTCTTGTGTAATCTGTTTGCCCCACCTTTATCTGGTACCCTCTTTTCAAGGTTGTATGTTTGGTTATTTGGGGAGATCTTTTGGAGCGGCTGGGTGGCGGTTTAGATGTGGTGGTGTTTTTGGGTCTGTATTATTTAAATTATTGCGCACCCCGTCTTCCTCAATAATAGTGCAATGTCGCTTTCGCCAATCCGGGTCAACTTTTAGTGGTTGGTTAAGTAGATATTTTCCTCCCATTTACTGGTGCTTCTGAGATTCTGTAAATGTTACTGTGATGTAGGAGCAGCGGATCTGTGCGTTGGATCTCCATCTTTCCTCATCGACCATGTCACCACCAATACCTTCTGGGGTACCCTTTCATTGTCTCCAGCTGGTGATTTTGTTCTATTTCTTCAGTCTGCTCAGTAGCTTTGCAACACAACCTTGCTGTTTAAGATCAACTAACTGTTTCAGTGGGGTTATGTTGCAATGTGCAGACAAAGCGGATTGGTGCATGCTTGTGCTTGTGATTATTTTTTTTTGCTGGTGACTGCTGGTTGTTGATTATTAGATTAGTTTTATTTATACTGTTTCCTGTAATTCATTTATAATAGGCTTGAAATTTTGAAGTCCAGTTAGACATGTGAAACACTACCTTCATTATGTATTATCTGAATTTTAGGTATAAACCAATATTGATAATGTACTCCAGTTAGCGCTACCACACTGTTTTCTGTTGGGTTTCATACATAATGGTTGTGTGTAATTGATTATTTTCGGAGCTTAAAACACTTATGATGAGAAGATGAGTCGTGTCTCTGTTTTGTTTGACTTCTTTCTGATGAAGTTTCTTCAACTTCTTTTATTGAAGTTGGGAGCGATCCTTTTCTATTTATCTTGTAAAGAAAAACCAACTTTATAACATTATAATTTCTTGTAGGAATTTTTATTCCAGTCTACTTGGAGGAAGAGGTGTGTTAGTACTTAGTACAATTAGTGAAGAGCACAACAGTTCTGTGTGTTTGATTTGTGGGTGCCACAGCAAATGGGCGCATTCTACTATCTATTGTGCTGTTGCCTTGTAACTTTGCTCTATGTTGGTTCTACTAGTTCAGTGTTTTCCATTCTAAACATAATTGGATACTTTTCTCACCATGCTTAAACAGTATTTAAATCCTTTGAACTGATCATATATGGTCCAATCATGTGACTCCAATTTGTTTTTTGAGCAGTATAGAAGTATGTCCCCCCAAATCTGTGTTTCAGTAACTTGTCTTGCCTATATGATTGTTTCCCATATTTCCTTAAATTTGGACTTTGCGTGTGTTCGCTGCTTTTATCTGCAAGCTCTTCACATGGGTGATGGCTGACGACTAAAATTTGCAGGGAGACATGGGGAAAACTCCGCGATCTCCAGGTCCGATTTCTAACTTACCGGTTTACTTGTTTTGACTGACTTCAATGTTCAAACTATTAATGTTTCTGTTTATGGCATGCTAAGATGAGGGGTTTAGTAAATTATTATGCATTGAACTAATGAAGGTCTAATTTTGACTTCTGTATGGGGATTCATTGAATTGTTTCCCCTTTTTATTATGTGTTTGCTTCTAGCATGTAACCTGGTGAGGATATTTCAATCTTGGCTGATGAACAATGGTTCATATGTTGGTCTGTATGAGGGAATGAGCTTCACAAAAAAAAAGGGCGGAATGGTTAGGGTTAGCTCACTTGGTCTCCTACAGCCTTACCCTTTGACATCCCTAATTCTGCATGGTTGTGCCATTGGCAATGGCAATAGTCAATGGGATGTGAAGGTAGTTGTTTTGATTTCATTTGCTGCTTTGTCACTTAAAATCTCCTCAGGTTGCATACTTTCTCTTAGCCAGCTAGATCTAGCAACCATGGTCACCATCGGTCTGGAAGGACGGGTTAACAAATCTACATGGTGATAGGGATGGTGGCAAAGGCGAGGGAGATCAATCATTGGCAGTGCTGGATCAGGAAGTAATAGCTGCCAAATAGTAGTTGGGCAGTCATCTGGTCTGTAGAATGGTGGTTCAGCTTTACAATTAGTACTTTGTTTTACTTATTGAGAAACGCTCGATATAAATCCCATGCCATGTTCAATGCTTCATCTAATGAATTATTCTCACTCAAAATATGAACAGTTTCTTACAGTATAAAATTTAATTTTTGTTTCTTGTTCAAATGTGATGTGTGAATGACAACTTTGAGGCAAGCATATGCTTCTTTCAGTCTTCCCAGCACCAGTTCCATATCAAGCCATGCCATCCTTCTTCCCATTTTTAGAAGTTTCTCCTTGTTCTTCTGCTCAATACATAAATACTTTCCTAGATCTTCGCAAATTTCTATTTTCGAGTCTTTCAACTAAATTTTATCTGTAGATGTACTTCCTGCTGTCGTGACACAGATATTGGTTAGAAGTTCTATAATCATATTAGGCGATGCCTGATGACCACAGAATTTTAGATTCATGTTCTAGCTAGTTGGAAATATTTGTATCTCAGCTCCCTACTACAGATCAGCAGAATTCTCCCTATTCTACCCCTCGACCTCTCATACTTGGCCATATAAACTGATTAATAGCTTGTGTCTGATAACAGAAGGATGAGGGCAAAACTATTGAGCATTGGTGATGTGTGACTCAATGAAAGCAGATACCTTTTCAGCCCACTCTCTATGATGCTTTGCTTTAGAAGCAGAAGTTTCCTAAAGGCTGCTAAATTGTAGGGTAATTTCATTGAACCTTAGGTGTTGATGAATCCCTTGTGAAAAACATGACGTGATGGTGAATTTGGTAACTATGACACAAACCATTGGTTACAATATCTATTCGTCTTTCTTTGTGTGGTAAAGCTGTTGCCTTGTGACCGTGAGTTCATGGGATTGGGTCATCTGTCGATTTTACAAAATCGCCTCTGATGTAGTATGATGACTCATGTAGTTTTTAGGTAAAGGAAGAGCATTTTGCAGCTGCTATTTTCACTATGGATGTAGAACGGGTAAAATTGAGAAATTTTCTTTGTTATATTTGTCACTAAATGGTTTTTAGTTCTTAACTATTTTGTTTGTTCCTGCATCTTCCATTTTCTACAGATTTATCTATTTTTAACCTATATGAAAATCAATAACTTCGTGAGTTGGTAGTGTAAATCTTTGCTGTGAATGTAGCACTTTTGTGAGCTGCGTACCGTCACGTGGGGTACATTTGTACTTGACCTTTCTCTCTCTAAATACCAAAATGCGCACCTCTCTTGAGTGTACGGAAAAACATTAATAACTGCTTGGACTTACTTGGTGAACATTTATTCTGTTGCTTTAATTGACTTTGTTACCTGTACCTTCTTTTTTTTATTGAATTTGTATTTGTCTGTGCGCAGCGTCTCTGTATCCTGAGTGTTGTATCTTGTATTATCAGATCTGTCAATGTGTTAAGCATTTAATTTTTCCCCTATATAGTTGACTGATGGTGAACAGTGGATTTCCAGGAAAAAAAAGGTGTAGAGCAAAGCCGCACACAAAGGGAGAGGAATCCACCGAAAATAACAAACTGGAGACTCGATCAAATGATGCCCCAAAAGAGGTTCATCATGTTGTTGACAATGGTAATGGGCATGCTAACCGCAAGAGACCAAGACGAGCAGCAGCCTGTTCTGATTTCAAAGAGAAATCCATCCGTTTGTCTGATAAAACTTCCATTGTCATGATCAAGAAAAATCAGATGGAGGAAGAGGAAATAGATGCTGTCAATTTGACAAAACTTGAACCGGAAAGTCGGCCATGCCGGAAGTTGATTGATTTCGTTTTACATGATGTAGATGGAAATCTACAACCCTTTGAAATGTCAGAAATCAATGACTTTTATATAACTGCTCTTATCATGCCCATGTATGATGATCTAGACAAGGAGCGTGAACGAGGAGTATGCTGTGAGGGATTTGGGAGGATTGAAGACTGGGCAATTTCTGGCTATGATGAAGGTACTGCTGTAGTCTGGGTGTCAACAGAACTTGCTGATTATGAATGTGTGAAACCAGCAAGCCGTTACAAATCGTACTTTGACCACTTTTATGAGAAGGCACAGGTGTGTGTTGAAATTTTTAAAAGGCTTGCAAGATCAGTTGGGGGAAATCCTGACCAGGGTCTGGATGAATTACTTGCTAGTGTTGTACGTTCGATTAATGCCATGAAAGGAAGTAGCGGAGCAATGATCAAAGATTTGGTGATCTCCATCGGAGAGTTTGTTTACAATCAACTTGTTGGACTGGATGATTCAGCAAGCAGCGATGATGAAAAGTTTGCTACCTTGCCAGTTCTTCTTGCTCTAAGAGACCAGTGCGTATCTAGGGTGAAATCAGTCAAGCTTCCATTTGGCATCTCAAATGCTGGTCTGAAAATTAAGGAAGCAGAATGTGAAGAGATAACTGAAGGTGACGATGAGAAGTTAGCTATGTTACTGCAACAAGAGGAAGAGTGGAAAATGAAGAAGAAACAGAGAGGTAGACGTTGCACAGCATCCCAGAAAAATGTCTACATCAAGATCAGTGAAGCTGAGATTGCCAATGACTATCCTCTTCCTGCATACTATAAACCATCGAGCCAAGAAATGGATGAATACATTTTTGATAGTGATGACAGCATATTTTCTGATGACATGCCAGTGAGAATACTCAATAACTGGGCTCTGTACAATGCAGATTCCAGGCTTATACCTTTGGAATTGATCCCTATGAAATCAGGAGCAGAAAATGACATAGTTGTCTTTGGGTCTGGTTTCATGAGAGAGGATGATGGCAGTTGCTGTTCCACAGCTGAGCCTGCAAAATCCTCTTCTTCAAGCAACTCTGATCAACCAGATGCAGGAGTCCCTATTTATTTGAGCCCAATCAAGGAATGGCTTATAGAATTTGGTGGCTCGATGATTTGTATCACTATTCGGACTGATGTGGCCTGGTATCACCTTTTCAGCTCATTTCCATTATGCAATCTTAATCCCAACTGTATGCTTTTTCTCACAGAATCCTTTGAAACCTTTGCAGGAAATGAGTTTCGTTCCTTTCCATCTGCATTTCGTCAAAACTTACATTCAACGTGTGATTTTCAGGTACAAACTACGCCAGCCAATTAAGCAATATGCTCCTTGGTGTGAACCTGTACTGAAAACAGCAAGGCTTGCTATTAGCATCATCACCATGCTTAAGGAGCAAAGTCGTGCTTCCAAGCTTTCTTTTGCTGATGTTATCAAGAAAGTGGCAGAATTTGACAAAGAGAACCCTGCGTTTGTTTCATCAAACATTGCTCTAGTTGAGAGGTATATTGTGGTACATGGACAGATAATACTTCAGCAGTTTGCTGATTTTCCAGAGGAGACCATTCGGCGTAGTGCGTTTGCTACTGGTCTTTTATTGAAGATGGAACAGAGAAGGCACACTAAGTTGGCCATGAAGAAAAAAACTCAAGTGATGAGGGGAGAAAATCTAAACCCAAGTGCATCAATGGGCCCGACATCAAGAAGAAAAGTGATGCGTGCAACGACAACCAGGTTGATCAATAGGATATGGAGTGATTACTATACACATCATTTCCCTGAAGATTCCAAGGAGGTAGATGGGAATGAAACAAAAGAAATTGATGATGAACAAGAAGATAATGAAGAGGAGGATGCTGAAGAGGATGAACAGACTGAAGCAGAGAATATTTCAAAGACTCCACCTTCAACAGCACACACTCGGAAATTGGTGCCACAAGCTAGTAAAGAAATTAAATGGGAAGGTGAAACATCTGGGAAAACATCATCTGGAGAAGCTTTGTACAAATGTGCTCATGTTCGAGACCTTATAATAGCTTTGGGTAAAGCAGTAGCACTAGAAGATGATTCAGGAGAAAATGTTATATATTTGGTTGAGTACATGTTTCAGAAACTAGATGGTGCAAAGATGGCTCATGGAAGGATGCTGCAACAAGGTTCACAAACAGTTCTGGGCAATGCTGCAAATGAGAGGGAGGTTTTCTTAACCAATGATTGTTTAGAATTTGAATTAAATGACATTAAAGAATTGGTTACAGTCAATATCCATTCCAGACCTTGGGGTCACAAGTATAGAAAACAGAATTCTGAAGCAGAAAATATTGAGCGGGCCAAAGCGGAAGAGAGAAAAAAGAAGGGCCTGCCAACGGAATACTTCTGTAAAAGCTTATACTGGCCACAGAAGGGTGCCTTCTTCTCCTTGCCTCATGATAAATTAGGACTTGGTACAGGTATCTGTAGCTCTTGTGATAACAGAGAGACAGATTGTGATGAATTGAAAGTACTCTCGAGGACCAGTTTCACATACAGAAAGGTTACATATAACGTCAACGACTTTTTATATGTTAGGCCTGATTTTTCCTCCCAAGATGGGGATCGTGCAACCTTCAAGGCTGGCAGAAATGTGGGCCTAAAGCCTTATGCTGTTTGCCATCTACTGGCCATCCATGAAGGTACTGGATCTAAAAAACTTAATCCAGCATCAACAAAAGTCAGTGCTAGAAGGTTTTACAGGCCAGATGACATTTCATCAGCTAAAGCTTATGCATCGGATATCAGAGAGGTATAATTCCTTTTCCATTTTCCTTGTGTTGCATATGCTGGTTTATATTTTCACATCCATTCCTGTTAATCTTTGTGTGCTTGACCCAGGTATACTATAGTGAAGATATAATTGATGTGCCTGTCGACATGATAGAGGGAAAATGTGAGGTTAGGAAGAAGATTGATCTCTCAAATTCAGACCCTCCAGTGATGGTTGAACATGTATTTTTCTGTGAACATTCATATGATCCTGCATCGGGAGCTCTCAAGCAGGTTGGTTTTAGTGAAGTTGTTCTGTTCAGCAAGTGCTAGTTTGAATAATTGACTGAATGCCTGTTGTATATCTTGAGCAGTTGCCTCCGAATGTCAAGTTTATGTCCATGTTGCAAAATACATCTGGTTCTTTGAAAAAAAACAAAGGCAAGCAGATCTGTGAGAGTGATCAAGTTGGTTCAGGTAAATGGTCAGAGGTGCCCAAAGAAAACCGTCTGGCAACTCTTGACATTTTTGCTGGCTGTGGAGGTTTATCAGAGGGAATAGAGCAAGCTGGTATGTATTGATAGTATGCTCTTAGTAACTCTGCTTGCACAAATATGATGAGCTTCAAACATCTCTTTTTTTCTCATGGTTCAATTTGTAGGTGTATCTTTTACAAAATGGGCAATTGAATATGAGGAGCCAGCTGGTGAAGCATTCAGCAAAAACCATCCAGAGGCTGTGGTTTTTATAGATAACTGCAATGTGATTCTGAAGTAAGTGCAATTCATATGAGTTTAGCCTTTTCTTTTCTGTTATATTATCAATACTCATTTAGTCATGCAGGGCAATTATGGACAAATGCGGGGATACTGATGATTGTATTTCAACTTCTGAAGCTGCTGAGAAAGCAGCAAAACTTGCCCTAGAGAACATCAATAACCTTCCAGTTCCTGGTGAAGTCGAATTCATAAACGGTGGTCCTCCCTGTCAGGTATATTATCTTTCTGCATATATGCTGGAAACTCTTGTCAGTTAATTAATCTTGTGGACAGGCCTGGCATAGTGGTTATGCCACCCCACTTGTGCCTATAGGTCTTGGGTTTGACGCGGCCTCTGCAATTTATTGCAGGGGTAAGGCTTGCCTCGTATAATCGTTCCCCATACCCCACCTTGTATGGGAGTGCTTTCAGCACTGGGTGTATCCTTTTTATGAAAATGAATTGCTTGATTTTTCTATATCATTTTCTTTCAGGGCTTTTCCGGGATGAATAGATTCAACCAAAGTCCATGGAGTAAAGTGCAGTGTGAGATGATTCTGGCATTCCTCTCATTCGCAGAATATTTCCGCCCCAGATTCTTTCTTTTGGAAAATGTTCGGAACTTTGTTTCATTCAACAAAGGGCAGACCTTCAGATTAGCAGTTGCATCTCTTCTGGAGATGGGATACCAGGTGCTAACTATTTGTGCATATATTGTCTAGTTAAAGCGAAGGGGAGCTCTGGTGCAGCGGTAAAGCTGTTGCCTTGTGATGAGGTCATGCGCTGAGTCCTGGAAACAGCCTCTTGCAAAACTGCATGGAAATGCTGCGTACAAAAGACCCAAAGTGGTCGTACAAAAGACCCAAAGTGGTCAGACCATGCTCAAGAGGAATCTACAGGCTGCCCTCCATTATCTGAGGACCTCTTTTGACTTGTTTGCTTTGAATTTTGAATATATATACCATTTTTTATCTATTGTTTAGGTGCGCTTTGGAATTTTAGAAGCAGGGACTTTTGGTGTTGCCCAGTCTAGGAAGAGGGCATTCATCTGGGCTGCTGCTCCTGGAGAGATTCTTCCCGATTGGCCAGAGCCGATGCATGTGTTTGCTAGCCCTGAGTTGAAAATAACACTGCCTGATGGCCAATACTATGCAGCTGCCAGAAGCACAGCTGGTGGGGCACCTTTCCGTGCAATAACTGTCAGAGATACAATTGGTGATCTGCCTAAAGTCAAAAATGGTGCAAGTAAACTCAGACTTGAGGTGATCTCTGCTGCAACTCATCCATCTTTTCTTTGTACGTTTTATATGCTAAATGAGCTTCTCTTTCCCAATGCAGCATGGAGGTGAGCCAGTCTCTTGGTTCCAGAAGAAGATTAGAGGGAATATGGTGGCATTGTATGATCACATATCTAAGGAGATGAATGAACTGAATCTCATAAGGTGCCAACGCATTCCAAAGCGACCAGGTTGTGATTGGCATGACTTACCAGATGAGAAAGTAATTTCTGAACCCTGTTGCTACATTCCCTATCTTTTAAACCTTCCTGCAGTCCATTGAGGCTGAACACTTACCCCTCACACTATGTGCACAGGTGAAACTGTCAAATGGGCAGATGGCAGACCTAATCCCTTGGTGCTTGCCCAACACAGCCAAGAGGCACAACCAGTGGAAGGGGCTGTATGGGAGGCTGGACTGGGAGGGCAATTTCCCCACATCCGTGACAGATCCCCAGCCGATGGGTAAGGTCGGTATGTGCTTCCACCCTGACCAGGACAGGATCATCACAGTCCGCGAATGTGCTCGGTCTCAGGTAAGCAGATGCATTACACATTCCCATGATCCCATCTGAACAAGTGACTCAAGATCACCCTTTTTTTTTTGGAGGTGAACTCATGAACGCATTTGAACCTCTGCGTGCAGGGCTTCCCTGATAGCTATGAGTTTGCAGGCAACATCCAGAGCAAGCACCGGCAGATTGGTAATGCCGTCCCACCACCTCTCGCCTTCGCACTTGGGAGGAAGCTGAAGGAAGCTGTTGATGCCAAGGGCTGTGAGGCCGGCGTGACTGCGGACGCGTGAGGGAAGCATTCCACCAATTGCTGTCTTTTCTTCCGAAGGAAGTGTGCTGCTTACTTTTTCTGATTGCGCCTAACCAGCATTGGAGCTACTAGTAGCTTGTAATTGTCATGCTAATTATAGTAACTCTGAGTTGATCGCCATTTTTTCCTAGCCCTGAGGACTCTGAATGTACATATTAGAGATGTGTTCATTGGCATCCATATTCTGGGTTGCACAAGGGGTTTTTGTCTTAAACTGAACATAACAAAATTTACTGGCTAGCGGTTGCCTTGTGCTCATATGCTCCCCGTGGTATGTCGGACAATGGATTGATATAGAGGTGATGAGGTAACCAGTTTGGCAGCAATATAACAGGTCTCATCGAACAAGCAACATATAATCTGTGGAGCGCAAAGTTTGTATGTTCTATAAGCATGCCACCGACGTCTTCCGTCATGGATGCAGCAGAGTGGCGAGAACGCCAGAATCACAACGATGTCATGTGCGCGAGGCGTTCGTCGATAGCAGGCATCCGGGATGTAGAGGGATGGTGCTCTAATAGCGGGGTGTGGATGTCACCACCGTTGCTCGTGGCCTTCGAGGATGAGCTTCTTTTAAAACGCGTTGCACAACAGTCACAACGTGTGAGGAAACAAACCTGTTGGATCTTCTACTCGTGTAATTTGTATGTGTACATGGTGTATACATAAGGATGTGAGTTTTGGCTCTATTCAAAACACATGAATTTTGCTTTTGCTTTTACCTCTACTTTGTTCTTACCGTTTGGGCTTTCTTTTTCCTTTCATCTCGTATGACCATGCTTTGTAGTGTAAGTCAAAATGAGCAGCTAGGAACCTTGCTCCTCCTGTGCCTCATAAAACAAATCATGTTGCACATACAGATAACACAACTCACAACCATATGTGAATTTTATTCATATTCAATACGAGCAGAGCTACAAACAACACGTTCAGCCCCACTCCACAACCACACACAAAGCTCAAATGTCACACGGTACATCAGTATATAATATCACACCGCACAACACAGAATACAAGATGGCTCACTTGCTCGCGATTTTATTTTGCTACCATTGCTGGCTCCTGATATAGCACATGCAGCAGTGTGTCTGTATCCTCGCCGTCTTCTCCAACAAGATGGCATGATACAAGTCACCACTTCCAATCTGACAAGATAACCATCCACCAAAGGATGGATGAAGGTCTCGGTCGGTCGGGGAAGAAAGGCCGACGGCCGAACTGGAGCAAACCAAATCAACGCCAATGCGGACGACTCAGACAACCATAAGATGGCATCCATGCCGCCGCGTTCACACAAGCGCACACACATAGGAGTACAAACCAATCAAGTGGAAGCAAACGCAAAAGCAGAAACACGTAGGGCCAGCTGACGAGGCTGAAGCAGAGTCACCAGCACGTCTCGACAGCAATAGCAGCAGCAGCAATCCGCAGATCATGCCTGCTACTGCAATCATAACGAGCAGGGTCCTCCTTCAGGGTTACCTTTACCTTACCTGCAGGACATGAGAGAGCTCCTTTTAAGAGTGAGCCAATGAAAGCAGCACTCTGCAATCAACATATCTATCCATAGCAACAAACAAAGGATGCAATGCCATCTACTATGTACGACTGAATATATAGTAACAACTAGTATGAGGGCAAGGGCAAGGGATTTGACCTGTAGAGTTCTTTCTGTGAAGCATCATCCCACTCCAGGCTGTCCCACCATTCCTTCTCGCAGTCGCACTGCACTTCCTTCTCGATGATCGGAAGGCGCTTAAGGCTCCAGCAGATGCCGTGCAGCTTGGGGAGCTCGTGCAGGTGGATACCCTCCACTCAGGATCGCAGATGCCGTGCAGCTTGGGGAGCTCGTGCAGGTGGATACCCTTCAGCTTGGGGAATTCTAGTGTTTTCAGCTTCCACAGCTCTAGCTCGCGCTTGGCGAAGATTTCCAACGGGAATACCTCAGTGAGATCACCACACAACATGATCTCGATGGTCTCTAGGCATAGAAATCCACACGTGTGGGTACATAAACCATCGCGAATGATACAGGGAGTACGTACTTGAGCCTGGGGCAACAGTCCAGATGCAAAGATGCGAGTTTTGAAAATGCACGACGGGCATTCATTTGTTTACACAATTTCCAGATACAGCTTGCCTTGGGGAGTTGTGACGCCCAGAATATTCTCAGCTCGTACTCATAAGTTACCTCATTTCCACGAGCGAATACACAGTCCAATTTGGGACACCTTTCGATTCTGCACCACTCTACAGCGTACCATTCCGAGCCCCACTCCGGAGCTGAAGGAAGAACAGTGATGGACAAGCCATCTCGCACGTGCAGGATCTTAGCATACTCAATTACAAAATCTGGTACACTAATAATGGCAGCTTGTTCGACACCTCTCTGGTCTTGTATGAAAATGTAGCAGCTCTCTTTTGGAAGATGTGGAGCATCGGGGCAAGGCCACACGCACATGGTCCCTGGTGCATCACCGCCTCCTTCATCATTAGCCTGTCGCAAGTAGTCCGGTGTGATATCTGCATACATTAATGCAGGTTCTGGCTCTTGCTCTCCTCTTGATTATTCTTTCATTTTTGCTGGCACCGGTGGTAGGTGAGGAAATCTCCACGTGTATATCTTTCTGTACGGAGCAGCAGTGGGATAGATTGGCTCAAGTGACATAAGCCCTGCACCTCTTACTCTCTTCGTTCAAACAGATATAAGTTATTTTATCATTTAAAATTTATTTTTCAATACATGTTATTTTTATTTTTTAATATACATATCTCTTTTTTAAATAAATCTTTATATTAATTTTTTTATTCTTGTTTTTTACTTATCATATTTTTTATTTTTTTAATTCTCATGTTTAAAACTAGAACGACTGTAAAAATAAACAGAGAAAGTACCAATCAAATTCACCATCCACTTGATTGCCATGCAGCAGCGATGATGATCTTGTAGCACCAGAACCGCCCTGCGTGGTGTCAATGCGCAGCTCACCGATCATTGGTATTCTTGAATACTCATGTGCCATATAATTGCGCAGTCAAGTAGGTAGAGCTCTTCAAGTGATATGATTCTTGTTGCAGTGAGATCAAGTGTTTTCACTGCTGTGCTCGAGATGTCTAGGACGGGGAGAAATTTAAGATATTTCAATAATATATTCTTCAATTTAGTACATCTCCTCAAGGAAATCGCTTTTAACCCATCACTCTCGTCAATAATGATGGTCTCAAGGCAGCATCTGTTGTTGCGTACCCCTGGCCCACATAAGGTCATCGCATGACCCATGATCTTGTTTTTGTTTTTTGAAAATTTCAAGAAGCTCCATCTTGTCCATAACTACGAAAAAATCATTATTGGAGAAACAATAGAGACTGGACTCTGTTACTCGAAGCTTGCGGACGTTAGGTAATCGTCCGTTCAACCGACCAATATCCCAGTTCACAGCTCCTACCACTTTTAGCTCCCTCAGCTGAATCATGAGAGCAATCATCCGTGCGGACAGGACTTGTTCACAGCCTTGAGTGTAGCGCACGTCGAGCACCCACAGCCTCTGAAAGAATCGGCTGATGTCATCCTGCTCCTCCCCTTGCTCTGTCTAGTGTGACGGCTTTGCAATGGTCAAGCCATACAAACCTAAGGTTGTGACAACAGAGGAATGGGGGTGATGTGAAATTAAAAGTGCAACGATAGAGCTTGAGAACACTAATCCTGTCGGAGCAGTGTTGTTGAAAGATATCCCCGTTCTGAATAAGCTAAAGCCGGGATCCAAGTAAACCCATAAGTTGGTGAAGCCCAATATGGCTTGCGCTGGACGGATCTTGCTAAGTTTGAGGGAAGATATTTATGGTAGTCCTCATCCAACTGCATCTCATGCTGAAGAGCACTTGCAACGGCCAACTAGAGTTGATCTCGTCAGTTGGTCCAACGGCTAACTAAATCCAGCGCTCTGATTGAAGGCGCCCAGCTATGTAGTTGGTGGACCCCCGTCGCACAGCGCCACAATAAAAGGGAGGGTGGGGGAACCGGAGCATGCACCACGAGGTTGGCCGTCGCCGCAGCCCCACCCAACAATCCAAGACCCTAAACCGATCTGTGAGAGTGCGCTGCCAGTGACGAGAATTCCCATCACCGCCGCCGGACCTTCGACAGTATCGACCTCGACCTCGCCGTCAACCGAAGGCCCTCTCTCCTCTTCTCCGACCTTCGCCGCCCGAGCGCGGACATCACTGACAAATAAGAAGGGATGGCAGAGACTTCATCCTCAGCGTCGGCCGTACCGAACACCGAAGGTAAAAGACCCACCGTCTCACCCCTCTCGATATGCTCATAGGAACCCCAAAAGACAGATCCAACAATGGCATTAGAGCCAAGTTATCGAGCAGATCGAGAGCCTCCAATTCCAAAGCTCTGGATCTAGAACCCTAACCCTAACCCTAACCTGTTGAGGAAAAGTCGGCCGAGGTGAGGGGAAGGGAAAAGAGAGGCTTACCTTGGATTCACCTCGCCGTCGACGAGGCCGTCGTCGACGGCCGTGCCGCCGCTCGAGTCCTCGAGCGCCGGTCACAGAGGCACCGCGCGCACACCACCCCTTGACGGCGGCACGCTCAACCCTCGGGTGAGCGCGAGCACCGACAAGGGCCGTG
>BCLF01000030.1:1971191-2040864 GCA_001602275.1 Zoysia japonica | reverse complement strand
GCCGGAGCGCCGGGCGCGCGAGAGAGAGAGAGAGAGCGGGTAAGAGAGAAATGAGTTAGGGTTTCGGGGGAGCACGGCGGCGACGTTTTTATACCCCGAGTAATCCGCGGCACCGTCGATCTTCGATCCAACGGTCGGGAGCGATCGCGTCTGGATGGGCTGAATTCGGCCCAAGCGAGGGAGGGAATTCACGGCCCGGGCCCAGGTTGTCTCGATCGGTTTTCCGCGCCGTGATGAGCTGGGCCGAAAGAGCTGCTGGGCCGCGAGCGCTACTGTATCTGCTGGGCTGCGGGCGGATTCCGACCTAAATTCAAAGGATTTTTTGTTTTTTCTCTTTTCTTTTTCAGAAGTAATTTAATTGATTATTTTACTAATTTTTGACATAAATAATTAAGCAAAATTAGCAAATTTTTGACAGAATAGAAAAATACAATAATTGCTTCTGAAAAATAGAGAAAATTTTATTTTCCGCTGTGTATTTAAATTTGTTAATTTCATTATTAAATTCGAACCAACAAGAGAATTTAATTTTGAAAAATAGATATAATTTCAGAAAAATTATGATATTGTTATTTTTTCTGACCAAAGTAGATAATAACAGTATTATAATTTTTAATTGATAATTTTTATGTATTATTTTTATTTCTGCCCAACGGTTATGTAGATTTAATGTATAGACAAATTGTATCTCTTAATTTTGACCAACGTTGGAACTAAGACATATAATTTTGTTGTTATGTTCTCACTTTACTTGAATTATTTTTTTCAGAAGGATACAACTTGATGAGTTGTATCAAAGAGATCTCCACTCTAAAAGGAGATAACTATGGTAAGTGGAAGAAAAAGATAGACTTAACGTTTATCTTGGCTAAGGTGGACTGGGTACTCACCACAGCATGTCCCACTGAGCCTGAGGAGCCAGTGAGAAAAAAAAATGAAGACGATGCTGCTTGGCAAACTAGACAGAGGAACTATACTCCCTTAAAGATGTTCTATGACCTTGAGCATAGAAAATAGGTCACAGCCAACAAGAAATATTTGGCTGTGATAAAGAATACCATTGAGCCTACAATTATGGGCTCAATCCCAGAGTGTGACACTGTCACAGAGTACCTTGACAAAATAAAGAATCAGTTCACTGGTTCATCAAAGACATATGCAACACAGCTGATCAAGCAGCTTGTGACAGAAAGTTACTCTGGTGGTGGTAGTAGCATAAGAGAGCACATACTAAGGATGAGCAACTTGGCATCTAAGCTGAAACCAATGGATCTGGGCATCAAGGATGAGTTCTTTATCCATCTGATTTTTGTTTTCTTACCCAAAGAGTTCGACACCTGTGTTGTTAACTACAACATACAGCCCGAGAAATGAGACTTAGAGAAGCTCACTGCTATGTGTGTGCAAGAAGAGAAAAGAATAAAGGCTTCACATGGTAGTTCTATCAACTATGTGAAAAATAATAAGAAAAAGAATAAGAAAAAATCTCCCATGGTACATTAGCCTTAAAAAAATAAGTTTGCTGTGGAGAAAAATCAGTGTCTTCACTGTAAGAAGACAGGTCATTACAAAAAAAAATTGTCCTAATTACTTAAAGATGATCATAGCAAAGAAAGGTGAGAACATTATTACTTTCATAAATGAATCCTTATATGTGTAATATTCAAAATCCACTTGGTGGATTGACTCAGGAGCAACTGTTCATGTTGCTAATTCTTTGCAGGGATTTCGTTCGACGAGGACTACGCAAAGAAAAGAAAAATGCGTTAAAGTTGCAAATGGAGTCCAAGCAGATGTTGAAGCCGTTGGTGATATTTTATTAGAGCTAGCTGATGGCTTCACTCTTTTACTTAGAGATGTTCTTTATGTTCTCTCTTTACAGAGAAATTTGATTAGTGTTTCATGTTTGGACAATGATGGTTGTGATTGTCATTTTGGAAATGGTAAATGCGAAATAATATTGAATAAAGAATGTGTTGGCCTTGTCATCTTACAAAATGAGCTTTACTTATTATCACTACGAGATGATGTGAATGTTGTATGCGATGATGGGAACGTTGCGTGCGACAAAGTATATGAACCCTAGTCTTCGAATGTGAACAGAAAATGAAAGAGAATTCATGACGCTTCGTCGAAATTATGACACTATCGTTTAGGCTATATTTAGAGGGAGAGAATAGAAAGATTAATAAAGAATGATATTTTTTCTCCATTAGAGTTCTCAGATTTAAAACAATGTAGAGAATGCATTAAAGAAAAATATGTAAAAAAATTAAGAAAGATGTCAAAAGAAGCACATGAATTCTACAAATTATTCACACAGACATTTGTGGTCCATTTCCTGTGAAAAGTGTGGATGGTTATGACTCGTTCATAATATTCACAGATGATTACTCCCGTTATGGCTATATTTATCCAATCAAAGAAAGAACAGAAGCCTTGGATAAATTCAAGATATTTAAGCCTGAAGTTGAAAACCAACGCAATTTAAAGATTAAGATAGTTTGATCTGATCGTGGAGGAGAGTACTACGGTCGGCATACCCCATATGGCCAAGTTTCTGGACCCTTTGCAGGGTTCTTATAGAAGAATGACATAGTAGCCCAGTATTTTACACCGAACAAACCTCATCAAAATAGAGTAGCTGAAAGACGTAACTGTATCTTGATGGATATGGTACGAAGCATGACGAGCTATTCCACTTTACCATTGAGTTTGTGGATGGAGGCGTTAAAAATCATCATTCATATTCTCAATAGAGTACCAAGTAAGTCGGTGCCCAAAATACTGTACGAATTGTGGACAGGAAGAGTTCTCTCACTAAACCACTTACGTGTATGGGGAAGCCCTGCTGAGGCTAAAGCATTTAATCCAAATATTGGGAAGCTTGATCTCAAAATAGTAACTTGCCATTTCATTGGCTACCCTGAAAAGTCAAAAGGTTTTCGTTTCTACTGTTCAGACAGATATACAAAGTTTGTAGAAATGAGACATGTTGTCTTCTTAGAGGATGAGATGATGAAGGGGAGCAAGGTAGCTCGAGTAATTGACCTTGAAGAGAAGCGGGCATATGCGCCCACTCCAATGATTTAAGAGCTATTTTTCTCACTGCCTGCTGTCGCTGCACCGACAATGCAAAACATAGTGGTGTCAGCACCTGTTATTGTTCCTCCTGTGGCAACAATGAATATAGATGAGGAACCTGTTCTTCAGAATCCTATAGAACCCATTGCCACACATGAGGGGGAGCAACAACAGCCTCAAACAGAAAATGTGCCAAATGAGGAGGCCCCGAGGAGGTCTCAAAGAGTTAGAAGATCAGCTATTCCTGATGATTATGAAATTTATCATACAGATAAATTTCAAATGGAGTATGATCTCACCTCATTTGAAGAAGCCATGAGAAGTGAACATTTTTCAAAATGGCTTGAGACCATGAAAAAAGAAATGATGTCCATGAAAGCTAATAAAGTCCGACATTTAGAAATAATTTCTAAAAGAGCCAAAAACAGTAAGCTGTAAATGGGTCTACAAAACAAAACTTGACTCTCAAAGGAATGTAGAAAGATATAAAGCGCGACTTGTGACAAAAAGTTTTACGCAAAGAGAAGGGATTGATTACAATGAGACTTTTTCTCCAGTCTCATGTAAGGATTCCTTTAGAATCATAATGGCATTAGCAGCACATTATGATTTAGAATTACATGAGATAGATATAAAGACGGCATTTCTTAATGGAGATTTGGAGAAAAATGTTTACATGGTACAACCGAAATGTTTTGTCGTGGAAGAAAATAAACGAATGAGATGCCGCCTAAAGAAATCGATTTATGGGTTAAAAATAAGCTTTAAGACAGTGGTACTTGAAGTTTGATAGTACGATAAGGAAATTTGGGTTTAAAGAGAATATAGAGGACAATTGTGTTTATGCAAAGTTTAAGAATGAAAAGTTCATCTTCATAATCCTGTATGTGGATGATATCTTACTGGCTAGTAATGATGTCAGTCTGCTACTGAAAGCGAAGAAGTTTTTGTCCTCAGATTTTGATATGAAAGACCTTGGTGAAGCTTCGTTCGTTCTAGGGATCGTAAGTCATCGAGATAGAAATAAAAGGGTATTGGACTGTCACAATAGGCATACATAAAAAAGGTCTTAAAGAAATTCGGTATGCACAAATGTAGTCCTTTGTCTACTCCTATAATCAAAGGCGACAGATATAGGGATTTTCAATGCCCCAGGAACTAATATGAGATCGATCAAATGAAAGCGGTTTTATATGCTTCAGCTGTCGGAAGCTTGCAGAATGCTCAAGTGTGTATGCGCCCTGACTTAGCGTTTGTTTTCGGGTTACTTGGCAGATTCCAGAGCAATCCTGGAATAGATCACTAAAAATTGGTAAAGAAAGTCTTGCGTTATTTGCAAGGAATGAAAGGCCTCATGATGACATATAGATGATCAGATTCACTCCATATGGTACGGTACACAGATTTTGATTATGCGGAAGATGATAGAAAATCGACATCCGAATATGTGTTCACTCTTGCAGGAGGGGCTATATCGTGGAAAAGCTCAAAACAAACCGTCACTACATCGTCCACAATGTATGCCGAGTTTGTAGCATGTTATGAGGCCACAGGGCAGGTGAACTGGCTAAATAAGTTCATACCAGGTTTAAAAGTGGTTGACGACATCAATAGATCACTTAAGTTGTACTACGATAATGAACTAACAGTAACGTATGCCCACAACAATAAGTCAAGTGGTGCTGCCAAACACATTGACATAAAGTACTATGTTGTGAAAGATAAAGTTCGGAATCATGTCATAAGTCTTGAGCATATAAGTACCACAAAGATGTTAGCGGATCCGCTTACAAAAGGCTTACCACCCAACGTGTTCAGAGAACACGTAGCCGACATGCGTTTAAGGGAAAGCCTATGATTTCTAGACGAAAAGATGACCCAAAGATAAGTAACTATTTCAGAACAGAGAGGTGTATTGTAGCTGTTAAATCTATCGACGATTGACCGTGACGATGAGACATGTTCTATGCACTAATCTGCGATGGAATGAGTAAAATTGAAAGCATAAAAGTTAAAGTTGAAGTGTAGACTGAGATCAAGGGAGAGAATGTTAGGTTGATCTCGTCCAGTTGAGTTGATCTCATCTTCAGTTGGTCCAACGGCCAACTAAATCCAGCGCCCTGGTTGGGGGCGCCCAGCCATATGGCTGGTGGGCCCCTGTCGCACAGCGCCACAGTAAAAGAGAGGGTGAGGGAGCCGGAGCATACACCACGAGGTTGGCCGTCGCCGCAACCCCACCCAACAATCCAAAACTCTAAACCGATCTGTGAGGGTGCGCTGCCAGCGACGAGAATCTCCATCACCACCGCCACACCTTCGACCTCACCAACCTCGACCTTGCCGTCAACCGAAGGCCCCCTCTCCTCTTCTCCGACCTTCGTCGCCCGAGCGCGGACATCACCGACAAACAAGAAGGGATGGCAGAGACTTGATCCTCGGCATTGGCCGTGTCGAATACCGAAGGTAAAAGACCCACGGTCTCACCCCTCCCGATCTGCTGATAGAAACCCCAAAAGACAGATCCAACACAATTATCCACAGTCCATCATTACCATCTTTTGTATCATGGCCTCTATCTTCCTGTTGACTCTGCTTCATGATCCCATCACATATCCAGTAATTGGTGCAGTGGATGGTCCAATTATAGTCCATGAACTGATAGCAGCACAGTTCCAGAATGTACAACAAGCATTCTTCCACTAGCGCAGGCTGATCAATGATGTCGTGAGAGACAGTAGGAGTATTAAACTTGTGTGCTGCAACAAGTTCCTGAGCCTCTTCGCGTACAAGCTTGGACTAGAGGTCATTTGAATATGGAACCGCCAAGAGAAAAGTATCAGTTGCTCCTGTGCTCTTAATGGCAGCATCAACTTTTGCTCGGGGCTTGAGACGGAACCTCCCTTGGAATGTCCATAGCACCTTATTGGTTGAGAATCCAGACAGAGGGAAGCCCCAACAATTGGCCAGGTCGACCTCCTCACTGCTCCCATTATGGAAGATCACCAAGAATTTGCGGTTCAACTTTTGTATATGTTGATATGTCTCCTTGATGACTGGTTGTAACTCAGCACGGGAACCCCCGGCCACCCCATTGTAATCGTCCTCATCATCTTGCTTGTCAAACATCTCCATCACTTCAGGAGGAAGCCGCAGCTGCTCCACGACTAATCTCTGAAGTGCTCTCCTGCTCTCCCACTTGGAGCAGTCGATATGGATAACCTGATCAAACTCCAGTCCAGGCGGAACACTGCCCCTTGCTGAATCTGATCTCTTCTCTGTACTTGAAGTGAGACGCCTAGCTATGGCTTGGAGGACGGCGGAAGCCTCCAGGCCGTCCCAACCATTGAAATAGATGACATTATTTCTGCTACTAATGCTTCTGGTAGTATAAGGGTCTTCCTTCAGCTCATTGAGAATTTTTTCGGCAGCCCTGTCTATTGTGTCGGCTTCAATAACCTGCATATATATGCACATTAGCATCTCATCAGCTCATCGGAAAGCAATAAGGTGGTTTTGTCACTAGAGATCAATTATAACTATTTATAGGGATACAATGCAAGAGTTCCCTCTAGCAAGTAGCATTCGTCCTGAAACCCATCTAGTTACTGATCACACAATTTTCATACAAATATCCCAAGATATTGCATAATTAAGGTGTTATAGCAAAAATGGGGGGTTTACCTTACTGCGCATGATTGGAGTGGATTGGATTAACCAACTGGCCAGGCAGCTCTGTTGTAGGAGCTATTAGATTTTTTCAGCTATTGCTCTTCTGCAGCCTCCGTTTCATTCGAATGGAACCAGCCTATGTAGCTATCATCCTGGCATCCCCCAGCAGTTGAAATCCGTGGATCTAACCCATTGCTGATTAGTAACCTAACTGACCTAGACAACAAAAAAGGATGAAAAACTTGTGTCAACCGTATGTATTATTTGCAATGATGGACATACAATAGAAGGGATCGGTTGTTACATACCTCCAAATTATCAAGTTGAATGGGTACTGGTAGGACACTGACAAAAGCCAAATAGATCAAACCAAAGTATTGATTTGTGTGATTATGTGTGTTGTGTAACACGCAGGGTGCTTCTGTGCGCCTGTGTGTGAGCAAGAGAAGAAAAACATAAGTATCTAGATACGTTTCTTGTGTGGCTAAGTGGTCAGCACTGTCCAGATGATTCTTTGCTTGTAGCCGGCAGCTAGTTGTAAAGAATAAAAATTGTAAAGCGTACCAGTAAATATGTAGTGAAGCACAAGACTGTCTGTAGTTTTGTGATGCCTCTTTTATCTTTATGCTTTGATGGTATGATTACTGTATCTACATATGCTAGATCATAATATTTCTTTCGTTCATAAAGTGATCTGGATATTAGAATCCTTTCAAAAATCAAGAGTGACCAATTTAGAAGGCAGCGAAAAGTGCAGTGCTATAACAGCTCCGCTTTTATTATCACCATGCAAAGATGATCTGTACAGCCACTGGGTTAACTCCCATATGTTGGGAGTTGGCTTTCTAATTTTGATGCTAGAGAGAAGAATAAAACTATAGCTGGAGCAACTCATTATATTAATTAATTGGATGTGTCATAATTATTTAATCTCTTAAAATTGCTTTTTATGCAGGTGATCTTCAAGGAACATACTCTCTCCGTCCTAAAATAAGTGACGTTTTTGACTTTTTGAAATCATCGTTTCACCATTCATCTTATTCAAAAAGTTTACAAAAATACAAAAATAAACAATTCAAGCTTAAAGCAGTACTAATAATAAATCATTTCACAACAAAATAAACAATATTTTAACAAATTTTTTGAATAAGACGAATGGTAATGTTTGAAAATCTAAAAAGACATTTATTTTGAGACGGAGGGAGTACAAAGAGACAAAAGAATCATTTCAGATGGCGAGCAGACAATAGGAGACCACCGTGTTGGAGTTTTTCACCTCCCATGGATGGAAACACATAATCTTTTATTCTCATAGTTCATTAGCTACATAACTTTTGTAATAATGTAAATTAGGTGTGTGATTCATAGAGGAAGGAAGGAACTTCCGTTTTCTTAAAAAAAATGATTAATTTGGTGGATTTCTTACAATTTTTCAGAATTTGAAATATGCTATATTGTCCCACGTGTCATCCACGCTCCATTTGTAAATGACACGGTGATGGTATATTTTCAAACTTAAAAAATTATAATGGCATGTATCTAACTAGCCCTGAAAAAAAGATTGCAATAGAATGGACGCTGGTAGGTCGCAGAAAGAAGCCAAATAGATTGAACCAAAGTACTGACTTGTGTGCTATGTGTAGACGGTTCTTCTGCATGCCTGTGTGTGAGTGAGAAGGAACACATAAGTATCTTGATACGTTTCTTTTGTGGCTAAGTTGTCACCACTAATGATTCTTTGCTTGCAGCCAGCAGCTAGGTTTAAAGCATAATGATTGTAAGGTGTCTGCCTGCAGGTTTGGACTGGCTCTTTTATCTTTATTTATGCTTTGTGTCGACTCAAAGTGGTAAGCTAGAGAACCCAATGTAGGTATAGGATCTGAGCTTTGGTGCTTTCGGCGTTGAAGTATTGGCATATCAAAGATTTTTTTTAGATATTCAGGGTAAATATTCAATTCAGTATCAACTATAAGCATCAGCAAGAGGACACCGATGACTCACATTAAAATCAATATGCAAGGGTTTGGACGAGCCAAGACTAATTGGTTTAGATCCAAAAAACATATCGTTTATTGTCCGCTGGAACACGATCCAAACATTGCATTGCAGTGAAGGATCTTAGAACGAATAGAGCATTTGACTGTACCTCAGAAAAACAATGGGATAAAACGAATATTATGTTCGGACGGGGCGTATTTGTTGAGTTAAATGGGCTAGCTAGCTAGGCTAGGCTGAACAACTCGGGCGGAGTGTATTTTACTTTTCGGTTGGGATGTATTTTATTGTCGGGTGGGCTGTAAGTTTCTCCTACGGAAAAATGTGGCTACGTACCCTCTCTTTGGAAGCCTGGATCCCCTGAATTGGTTCATCCAATTCAAGGTATGTAGCGATTGATACAGTATTACGACAGAGGATGAACAATGCAGTAAATTTATATTGTAATGAATTATTTTTTATATGATCTATAGCAAATTTCTTTTTAAAAGTTTCGTTAGCATTCAATCTGAACCATTGATTTTTGAGCCAACACTAAAAAGGGGATTCAAATTCGCTGCACTGTAGCCACCCTCGTTGAGAGCTTCAATGTAGGAGACCCATTCGCCCCTTTGGGGGGTGGGGAGATGAAATCGGAGCCAACGTCATGTTAACATGAGCCAACGCCTGGCAAAATTGAGGCATATCTAAACATTTTGCTATGAGAGGATGCTACGAAGCTCTCGTGCGACGGAGCGAAACTAAACCCCCCTCGTCCCGTATCTAATCAGCACGTACGGCTCAAACTGTTTTATTGAGGGAAAACCCTAGTGCAATTGTGCTCTCATAAGCTTGGTCTCGCACGATATACTCACACAAATTCTAGTGGGTGAATACTTCAGTTCAGTTTCACCGCTGAGTGGCAGTGGGCAGTGCACCCCGCCGCCACTGCTACCGGTGGGCTGGTAGGAGGCCTACCAAGCCACCAGTAGCCACTTGAAGGATCTTGTTCCGAACACTTTGCTACATGGGTAAAGGTCACATGCGTGTTCATAATGAAAGTGACAAAGCCATATTTCATAATCATATGGAGAACATCTTCACCATCAACCCAACTATATATTAGTGAAATATCATACTGTAACACTTCATGTTTCCGAATAAATAAGCAGCATTGTTCAAATTCGAAATCATGAGATCCGAGCTCAATTAAGTAAAACCCTTTCCAGCAAAATTCATGTTTCAAATAAATAATTCAAATTTTAAAATGCACATTCGAACTTTTTCAATGAAATGTTGTGAAACAAAATTTTCTCTTGAAAGTTCTTACAACAACTTGAATTTTAGAAGTTTTCGTATAATTTTTATAGAGGTTTAGATGTCCCAAATAAATTATTTTACTCTAAAAGATGACCTGTTTTCCAAATTTAATAAAATTTTATTTATTTCGATTTTGAATGTGACCCCAAAATAAAAGTTGTCTTTTCTAAAAAGTTATAACTCTCCGCAAAATTTCAGAATTTTTAGAGCTCGAGAAGTATAGATTTCGGAGCCAAATAGTGAGTAATGAAGAAAATCAGCAAAATTCAGAAATTGGAAAATCTCGTGGGTCCCACTTGTCAGCCTCACTGGTGCATCTTCTCCTACCCCTGGGTGCTCCCCATTCCTGCATCGCCACCGCACGCACCAGGTGCCGTCTTCCATGCGCTTCCTCTGTGCATGCGAGACACGACGCCGTGAGCGTGTCCCCAACTCGCTGACGAGCCTTGACAACCCCTGCCGACAGGCGACAGCTCTCTCCCTCTCTCGCGCGCGCTCGGCCGACCGTCACCTCCTCAGTGGAGCTCGCCCTCCAGGCCACCTCCATCTTTCACTCCTCGTCGACCAGCTGCGCCTTCTCTCTCTCCCGCTCTCCACCACCTAGCCCGCCCCATCTCCCTTCGAGTTGCTCGGATTCCGAATTCCCCCCCAAAAATTGAGTTGTCAGAGCAGTCGGCCGTTCCAGTAAAATTAGTTGAGCTCCGGTGAATATTGTGCCGATTACTCTGGTTCCTCGCTAATTTCTTCCTTATGCGCCTCCAGGAACTCGGATTTCTGCGAATTGCTCACTCCTTGCGCAGGAATTTCGAGTGGAACCTCGTCGGCCACCTGAACCCGGTCACCCCTCTGTCGAGCTCCACCTTCCGGCCGTCTTCCACAACGGCGTCACCCGCGCCGCCCTTCTCCGGCCTTCGCTGAAGCTTGTGGCGCAAGCCTTTCGATTTTTCGTTGTCTGTACCGTGCGCCCTCCTCGCCGAAGTGGCTGTCCCGCCACCCGTCGCCGTCTGACCGTTCCGGTGAGGCACGCACCTCGAGAACCCCCTTTCTGTCTTCTCTTCGACGCGATGGTTATTTTTGTGTCGCTCGTTCCGAGTTTTACTGCCGGCAGCCCCTCACCGGCGAGGGCGCCGCGTCGGCTGCCTGGCCGCCCAGGCCGAGCGCCTAGACCACGTGCGCGTTGCGCGTCTAGGCCGTGCGCCCCGCCGCGCACAGGCCGGGTCATGTGGCCTGCCCCAGATGGGCCGGGACCCTTGTGGCCCGTTGCCGCTCGGCCCAATTAGGCTGGAAAATTATTGTTATTTGCAAATTGATTTATTTAATGGTCTAGAAATAATTTTAAACTTTTAAAATTCGTATAAACTTCATTATAGCTCACAAGAATGTGAAATAAATTTTGTTAGGATCCTCTCAACTAGAACTTTATTTTGAAGCTAACAAATTTTCATTTTATGCATGAAAATAATTTATTTAATTTAGATCACACAATAATTCATTAATGCATTATCATTATTCCTTGACATGATAAAAATTCCAAAAAATTCACTTTTCTGTTTATTTAATTAAACTTTTTAGTTCTGCAAAGTTTCATATTTATCTTCGTCAAAAATACTTTTATTAAATGATTTATTATGTTTAAATGGTATTTAAATCATTATAAATGTACTCAATTTAAATAAATCTTGAAACTTTGTCAAAAATTCATTTACAACCTCTCTGATTTTGTGATCAAGAGACCTCTGGTTTTGTATTTTTGAAAACCATATTAAACAGTTTTATAACTAAAACTACTAGTTTTTCATTTGAGAATAAAATGCCATTATCGCATATGATTTCAATTTCAGTTTAAACTATTGTAACTCAATTCCTTTCATATCATAACATACAGGACCCGACCCATCCCTGGAGAGCGTAGAGGTGTTCCTTTTGCAAAGGAAGCTAACTGTGAGAAAGCTCAGGCAAGCCCGGTGCATGAACCCTTTTAAAAGTTCTTATTTTATCACTATATATATGATATTGTTAATGCACTGTGTATTAAGTTGTAAAAATTATTTGGAACCTTAGACTGCATGCTAATATCTTTTACCCTTGTTGAGTGTATATTGGTACAGGTAACTCGATGTAGAGCTAGGTTAAGTTTTAGTTCACGGTAGAAGTCGAGTGAATGGATAGTCACTCGCGAGTTATAGAAGTCGAGTGAATGGAAAGTCACTCGCGATAATAACCTAAGACCGAGCGGAGATAGCGTATAGGAGGGTTTGAGAAGGCTGGGTCTTCGCTGTGGTAGCCCCGTCTGTGTCATTAAGGACGGATTCGAGTGTGGCCCTATTAAACAAGTTTGAACGTATCGAATCTATACTGTAATTATGGGCCCAGAAAACCGATGTTACTCAATATCCGTAGTGGTTGAACGTAACCCTAGTCCTCTTTAGACGATGACTGGAGGAGAGATTTGGATTTAACTATGCACACGTCCTGCGTGGTGGTCGCATGAAGACCATGTTCTCGAGAGAAGTAGGCATTGGACCGGGCCTATGGTATTGTTGTAAAAGGTGGCCACGTACGGCTTTCGGGAAGCACGTACGTGTCGTGTATTTCGAGTTTTCTCAGCTGGTGTAAATCGATTATAATCGCTGCCCCTCACAGTAACGAGTACCCCTTGTTCACTATGTCATGTCGTAGTAAAAACACAAATAATAATAATAATAATAAGGACTGTTTGCTTAGTTTATAGCGATTGCTTGGCAACTATGTTTGATATAGTTTTATAGCGCAAATTAAATTTACCTTTCGTGAACTTAATTTACCGCTAATAATGACTATAAATACTCACTATATTAGCGCTGGTTTTGTAAATGGCCATCCCATGTGAGTCAGCCTCGTTATATCATTGGAGTCAGCTATAATTGACTATGTTAACGGGTAAAACTTGCTGAGTATTTGAATGCTCAGAGCTTGACTCTCTGTGGTTTTGTGCAGGTGGTTTTTCTCTCTCTCCTCTAAACCAACTGGCATAAGTAATGTCGAGGGTGGCTATGTCTGTTGAAAGCCCTGCTCGTCGCGTTGCTGTTGTGTGCTGCTAGAGGATGCATCGTATGTGCTCGATATCGTCTTATGCATAGTCTACAGGGGACTTAGTTTAAATCAGATTATCGCTTCTACGCTTAAAAAAAATCTGGGTTTTATAAACTTAAGCAACAGTTTGTAATATATTTTATCGTACTTGAGTTATACTGTTAGTGCTCGCTTCGTCGATTGACACCCGATAATATATTTTATCACACTTACTCGCTCTATTTCATATTACATGATGTCCTAGAGTTTGAAATTTTTTTCACAATACATGACGTTCTCCTGTTCCAATGTAAATTTGGAGCAAAGTTTCCACCGGCTTCCCCTACATGCGTGATTAAATGATGACATATCAAGCGGTCTTAGCCTATTGGGCTCTGTATGCTGCTAGCTGAAGCTAGGCTTCGTAGCAGCAGCTGATGGATGTGAGTGCCTTTGAATGAGGGTAACACAGTAAAGTTTCATCGCTCCTTGGTTTCTCCCCATCTCCCAGAACCTCATATAAAGTGAAAAGGAGGGAGTAGTTCCAAAGTAGAATGATACGACACAAAATAGAAAAGAGTTCTCTAAGATATGTCAAGCACCTAATTTGTACACTAAAAATAAATATGCTAATTCGTGACATATTCGTTGTGACGAATTCAGAAATCATTATTAACTGTGTAAGCAGCCCACCACCCAGTGATGTTTTATAAAATTTGTTACAATTTGACCACTAATCACCGATGTTTTATAAAAAATGCCACAGATCGGCCGATAATCAATGATGTTTTAAAATTTTCGTCACGGATTGGCCAGTAATTATGATGTTTAAAATTTTCATCACAGATCATCCGGTAATCAATGGGGTTTTCAAAATTTCGTCCTCTTTCTTTATTTCTTATGGTCACAGATCGGCCGGTTGGAAAAGCACACCTGCATGGATATTCTATGGTATTGTTTGGCACAGTTGGAACTTGTTAAAAAGCAGCTTAAGCATCTAATGAAAATTAAAGCTACTGAAAATAAGCTCTTTTTATTTCATTCTAAAAAGCAACTGAACTAATAAGCTTTGAAATAATTGTACTGTTTGGCACAGATTATACTTATTTCTATTAATAAGTTGTAAATAAAATGTGCCAAACAAACCTATAACCACAATAATCTTCACTTAACAACTAAAGCAAGCTTACTTAGTCTCTCAAATTTAAAAATATAGACACCGTTGACTTCTAACATTATTTTTGATTATTCAACTTATTTAAAAGATATAATAAATATCATATTTTTTTTATAATTTGATTTATCATTAAAGGTATTTGAAACATGAATACTAATGTTACCCATTTGAACATATTTTTTTGAATTAGATGAATAATTAAAAATAATATTAGAAGTTAATGGTGTTAATACTTTAAAACCGGAGAAAGTATTTCACTTTTATTCGATCTTCACCAACGTATAACCCTAATGCCCCGCCAGTGATTTTAAATATGCACATGACAGTGAAAGAAAAAAAAAATCAGGGAGCCGGTCCAAACCGAAGTATAGTCGGCCGAAATTTGAATTCAAGGTCGTTGTGGGCCGGCTTCACATAGGCCCACGAAAAATTGTGCCGTTGCGCGCCGTGAGCCCAGCCTTGTTGAGCTTCCTTCTCCTTCCTTCCCCGAGAAGACGAAGCAACGGCGCCTGTTCCCTACTCCCTTCCCCCTTTAAACCCTAGCAAGAGTCTAGAACCTTCGAGAATCCGCTCGACGCACTAAAGGCCCCCAACAGTATCCCAGCGGCCGGCTCCATGGACCTGGACCCCGAGGGCTTGTTCCGCGACGACAGCGACGAGGAGGATGCCAACGCACAGGTCGCTCCCTGGTCTTCGCTGCTTTTTATTTCTTGCTTAGTGCTCCTTTGAGGCGGTTCGATCCTGGGATCACCCCATCCGGTTCGGTTCGTGCATGATGGATTGCTTGCTCGGGGAAGCAGGAGAGGGAAACGAACAAGGATATGGTAGTCTACCTCATCGACGCCTCGCCCAAAATGTTCACGCCCGCGACCACCCAGGTGAGGCACGAGCCATATATGTGCACCGAATTTGGTTTCATTTCTTTTGAAATAATGTTATCTCTTATTTGGCAATATAAGGACTGGTTTGGTGTGTGGAGCTTGATCATAAGTTCGCTCTGCTCTCGTTTTGTTCTGGATTGGACTATGGTTTTTGCTAGGTTTGGGCTGCAAATTTTATCTGTCGGTCCAGATTTTAGTTTGCTCACTTTTGTGTGGTCAAGTCTTTCCGTACAATTAGTTTAGGGGATCATGGTTTGCTTCATAGATAATGCTCCGTTGTTCTGTTGTAATTTCTTTCAGGCAGATGAAAAGCAAGAGACACATTTTCATACCGTAGTGAACTGCATCACGCAGTCACTCAAGACTACGATCATCAGTAGATCCTACGATGAAGTTGCGATATGTTTCTTCAATACTGTAAGCTCTTACTCAATTATGCCAACCTTTTTGTTGTATTGTTTGTATGCTTCTGTTACTCACAATTCGATTGGATAGCTAATTTGTTTTATTTTCCTGAATATGAAAGTAGACCTGAATTGTTGGTGCTCATAGTTTAGACTGTTAGCCGTTTCTCAATAACCGGGACTCCCTATAATCCTTGACTTATACTATTAATTACCTTTCCACAATAGTGTTAATAGCATCAATGTGTTTATATTGCAAATGATAGTGCCCGGTGCCTTGATCCTGTTTACTCACAATTTTCGCAGAAAGAGAAGAAGAATTTACAGGATTTGGCTGGTGTTTATGTTTATAACGTTGGAGATAGAGATCCACTTGACAGACCAACTGCAAAACTGATTAAAGATTTTTCTTCCATAGAAGGTAATATCATGATATGAATTGTTTCCTGGTCACATGTGGTCAAATTTTGACGGATATGCATGCTTAACTTCTTTCATATAGTGTTATGTGGAACGTAGGTTGTTGATAACAAATTTTGCTTGAAATGAAAATTGGCTAGTGGAATTCTTGATTTATGCTTTCTGCTTGAGCTGGTTTTGCAAGGGTTTTTCTGATTAGATATAATTATGCTATCTTCTCTATGCTAGAGTCTTTTTGATGTTTTGCTGACAGTCCACTTTCTTACTTCTATGTTACCCCTGTCCTTAACTCTCGTAGCAAACTACAGACATTGACTTAATAAAGAGGAACCTCAAATCTAATTGTAGTCTTTAGTTTCCATCTTAGGTTCCTTTTTTGTTATCTGGGACATGAAATCTAGTCCAGTTGCAAAGTACGACCGATTGAGTCTCCTTTATCATATCATTAGCTTTTCTAGTTAATTTGTTTTGACCTTAACAGACAGTAAGATCATATGATGTACTGAAAAAAATTAAGCAAATCCTGTTTTTATTTCTCTGGTTCTAAAGATTATGTTGTTTCAAATTATGGTAGATTCTTTTATTAGCAACATTGGAAGTCGATATGGAATAACTGCTGGATCTAGGGAGAATACCCTGTACAATGCTCTTTGGGTTGCGCAAGCATTGCTGCGCAAAGGGTACAGTCACTTCCCATCTTTTGCTTTTTGTACAGTATATTTATACGGAGTAACAAGTTTTAATAGACTTCGAAGTTGTTCACCTTTATGCCCCATGTTTTTAAGCCATCACGGCGTCCAGGTGCTTAGAAATTGTGGGCGTCGCCTCCGCCTTGCTAGGAAAGAAGAAATGGCAAGAGAGGAAGTGACAAGGAGAACAGAGGAAAAATGGGATGGGAATAGGCTAGGAGGGTCAAGAAGGCGCCGCCGCAGCCCTTCCTGCCATCTCTTTTGCCTCTGGCCAGCATAGATCTCCCTTCGATTAACTTGGTGGCGGTAGATCTTGGAGGAGGCTGTGGCAGCACTGCAGCAGGCAATCTGAAGGAGCTGAGAGAAGCAGGGGACCAGCGGAGGAGAGCTCCATCCCTGCAGGCGCTGATGGCTGGAGCGCCGCACGTGAGAATGAGGAGAAGCAGCACCTGAGGGAGGGAGAGGTGTGCAGCAGGTCCTGCGTGGTGTAGGTTTGGGAAAAGGTTATTGGACTGGTGGGCTGGGCTCTTTTCCCTTCCAGCTTACCGCCTTAAAAACATAGTTTATGCCTATTATATTTCCTAGACGAACATTCCATCAATCTTAATTTGATGGAGGAAAATGTTTAGTATAATGAATGTAGCAATTTATGGCTGCTCCCAATCAATGTTGAATACCCCTGATTAACATCTACTCCCTCCGTTCACTTTTATAGGTCATTCTAGCTCTGGGCACAGGAATTAAGGAAAAGTGAAAAAGTATGGTACGTAGAAAACGAAGAGGAAAGAGATAGAGATAGAGATTTATTGGGAAGAGAGAAAGTGTATTGGAAAGAGAGAAATGTGTATTGGGAAGTGAGAATGACATATATTGAGGAACAAATTTTGAATGATAGAATGACTTATATTTGTGAACGGAGGGAGTATCTGACTTATGATTATACTTACTCCATATAAAATTTCAGATCTGTGAAGACTGTCACTAAAAGGATTCTTATATTCACCAATGAAGATGACCCTTTTGGTGCAATTACAGGAGCAGCAAAGACTGACATGATAAGGACCACAATACAACGTGCAAAGGTATATCTGTCTCACAAGTATACTGTATACAACACCCACATAGTAAACGTGGGTTAACCATCATATTACTTGTTTTTCTCCAGGATGCACAGGATCTTGGTTTGTCTATTGAGCTTCTTCCACTGTATCGGCCTGATGAGGAGTTCAACATGTCCCTGTTTTATGCAGTAAGTTTCCATGGTTACTTTTCTCCCCTTTAAATGGTAACTACAAAGTAGCTCCTGTTGTCCAGGATCTGATTGGTCTGGAAGGAGACGAGATAGCGGAGTATCTACCATCAGCTGGTGAAAAGTACTGTTCTTGAGTCATCAATATTACTCTCAATTGTGTGCATCTACACACCTGATTACATTTTTGTTTTCCTTTGTTACCTTTCACAAATGAAACAAATACTGAGTCTTCAAAAGTGAGTTTTGTGTGACCCAATCTATTATGTCGTGTGGCCGATTTATTCAACTCTTAACCATTTGAAAGGCTGTATTTTCCTTCGAATGGACATTTTAGGCTACTTATTTTCATAAAATTTTGTGATGTTATCTTTAAGGCTGGATGTAATGACTGATCAACTGAGAAAGCGAATGATGAAGAAGCGCAGAGTCAAAACTCTTGCGTTTGCAATTACCAGTGATTTATGCATTGAAGTGAATACGTATGCTCTGATCCGTCCTACTACTCCAGGTACTATTTTATATGTTATGTTTTTGCTGATATTTTATTCTTCTTTCTTACTCCTACATTTGTTTGAGAACATCAAAGACTCAAAGTATATGCTTTTTACCTTCTTTTTTCAGGGACAATCACATGGCTTGATTCCATCAGTAACCTTCCATTAAAGGTGAGCCTTTGCTTGAAAAATATCACCATATTTCATGACAATGTTTTCCCCGACTCACCGGTCTCATCAGTATTACCTCCCTAGCTCTAAGATTGCTGATTTCCTTGTCTATTAGTGCTGTCGTTGTTGGCATTATGGCATTATCTACAGTGAACGTAATATATTTTGTTGTTCATATATCCATATTCCAAATGACATGATTATTTTCTAGGGAGTGAGAAAATATGAAGAAACATGCCCACATGCTTATGTCAAGTTTACGTTCCTGTTAGATTTTGGTTGTCCAGTATAGTTTCATTCCCAGCTGCTTCATTCGGCTGTATTGCCAAACTGCCAGAGGTGGAAATATAGTTTGGTATGGTGCATTGGCCAACAGCAGGACTGAAATCACCCCAAGGGCTTTTAACTCACACTAACTATTTTAGTTTGAATGCATTTTTTCTAGTTGTGCCTCAACTCACTTGTTGCAAAATGCGTCTATAATGTAGACAATGTATATAACCTTTCTGCACAATCATTCAGTCAAGAAACTTGTTTCACTCTATTCATTTATTATTATGAATTCAGTTAATGACGAGATTTAGAATCCTCTCTCGCTCGTTCATAGCTCGTGAAATGTCGAGTAGGCACGAACTCTCCCAATATGCGACCCTAGGATTTGTTATATAAGTAGGTATATGTTCCTTTCCATTATGAATCACAATTGCCAACCATTGTGGATAGAATGCTAGATGTCCGGGACATGTTACTATTGTTTTCAGCTTTACTTGTTTTACACGTCACAGAGCCTTGATTTATTTTGGTTTCTCCTCTTTTTATCCTTTCTTTTTGTTCTATTACTCTTATCCCCTCCTCATTTTTCTCCTTTTCCTTTTCGTGTTCCTTTACTTTTGTTGGTCTTTTGGTTTCATCCCTAGCTTATGATTTACAGGCTTTGTTGTTGTTGTTGTTGTAGCAGTTGTACTTGTAATTACTGGCAAGGTGGAGTGGGACTATAGTAGTATTGTCATGAATTGCTTAGAAACTCCACAACAATATCTATTGCGCAATCAGATACTCCCTCCGTCCCAAAATAAGTGATGTTTTTGACTTTTTGAAAATCAACATTTGACCATTCGTCTTATTCAAAAAATTTACAAAAATACAAAAATAAATAAGTCAATTTTGAAGTACTTCTACTAATGAATTATTTCACAATAAAATAAATAATGGTTTCACAAATTTTTTGAATAAGACGAATAGTCAAAGGTGGATGTTTGAAAATCTAAAAAGACACTTATTTTGGGACGGATGGAGTAATAAATAATAATACATAAAAAACAGTAACATCTAAACAAAAAATTGTAGAGGCTGCAAAGTGGATGATATCTGCTTCTAAGAGTGGATATTATCTGAGATCTGATTGAATACATATGGCTAATTTATAGGTCATACAGTCTTGAACATCATCTAGGAAATGGACTGATAAGATGAGATCTGTGGAAAAAAAAGAGTTTCAGAACTCACAAAATCATACTCATACTCCCTCCGTCCCAAATTATAAGTCATTCTGGAGTCCTCACAGTTTTCCTAAATTACAAGCCGTTCTCACTTCCCGATGCACGTTCTCCTTGGGCAATAATTTTCTATCACTATCTCTCTCCTCATTTTCAGTGCATCCCACATTTTCCACTCCTTAATTCCCATACCTAGACCCAAAACGATTTATAAATTGGGACGGAGGGAGTACTACTTTATGAGCAATTGTAGCACGTATATTAGGTTTCCGCCTTTGCAGCATAAAAGAAAAATCAATTCTTATAACCATATATATATACAACAATGTACTTTAGGCGTTGCTGTCAGAAGTAACTACCATTGTGATCCATCTTATCAAAACTTATTCCACATGTTATCTGTTAGTGTTACTGATTTTTCTGTCCTTGGAAGTATCAACATATTAGCTCTCTCTATCTATCTCTAAGTTTCCTTTTTGGTTTGTTTGTTCTAGGTTTGTTCCCTTTCTATTAATGTTTCTCTACCACAAAAGGGGCCTCCCCTACTGTATTCCAGTAAAAAAATATAATAACGATACATATATAGCAGCAAGTGGGATTCACAGTACTGTAGTTCCGATAGTGATACATCTCCTTTTCTGTACATGCTGTAAAATATGTTTCAACTTTAACGAGAATATTTATACAGACAGAGAGGTCTTTCATATGCAATGATACTGGGGCTCTACTTCAGGATCCGCAGAAGCGTTTCCAGATGTATAATGAGTAAGCAAGCATACAATGAGATGGCACAATCTATAGTTATTTTTTTTCTTTGTGGTATTTATTATTGAGTTTCACTTGTGCAAACAATTTTTTATTTCAAACTCCTTTTATAACTTATCATTATGAACTACTACCATTTTGCAACAAGCCTGGGTGTTTGTATGTTACACAGAGTACAGCTATTGAAGAATGAATTCCTATGCAATATGGAGTTTGTAAAATGAGTAACACTGAAACCAATTCCGATATATTCTCAACTGTGCGCCGATGACTCCTGTGTTTAAACAAATTAATACACCTTGCAAGGTCCAGAAGCTTAATTGCTATCCATGCTTAGCAAAATAGTTTTGGGTGTGCTGGTGCTACCATAAACTTCAATTACATTCAATTTAAATTTTTTATATTTGTAATTTAACAGAAGGGGATCCCTGGCACAGTGGTAAAGCTGTTGCCTTGTGACCATGAGGTCGCGGGTTGAGTCCTGGAAACAGCCTCTTGCAGAAATGCATGGAAAGGTTGCGTATAAAAGATCCAAAGTGGCCGGACACTTCCTTGGACCCTGTGTAAGCGGGTGCTACATGCACGAGCTCGCCTTTTTTATGTTTGTAATTTAGCAGACTTCATCATCTATCTGTGTGTTTTCTTCATGCAGCAAAATTGTCAAATTTTCTGTCTGTGAACTATCTGATGTCAAAAGGGTTTCAAGTCATCATCTCCGTCTTTTAGGCTTCAAGCCATTGGATTGCTTGAAGGATTACCATAACTTGCGACCATCAACATTTGTTTATCCGAATGATGAGGTGGTAATAATTCCTTTATATTTCTGGTTTTGCTTTAATGTCCAGTTGGAATTTGATCACAGTTATCTCCTCCGTGCCAAGAATGTCTATTGTTTTTTGTGGAGTTGAAAACTTCATTACTTCAAATATTTACACCATAAATTAAGCGGAATGTTATGTCGATATGATTAAATGCTTTGTCGATATGATTAAATGCTTTAGGTGTATAACTACATACTACTCATCCTGTTTTAGTGATTGCTCTCCTAGTAAAAGTGCAACATTTCCATCAATGATATGCGAACTTTGTTTGCATCATATAAATTACTTGTTTATTAAGACAAGTAAGTGTATAAGATCCACATGACCTTATCACAGTGTGGAACTTAGGGCGCACATTAACCATATATTTGGATTTAAAGAGTTTTCTCTAGATGAGTAATTTTCAGACACTTTCCTTTACAAGAACCAATCTAGGATAGATATGTAGTCTATGGTTCCTACTCTTGCTCTTGCTTGGAGCTTGTAAGTGTGTTAACATTTTTATTGTAAGGTGCATTTATCAGTCATCAGACTTAACTAGTATGATCTGATGCAGAATATATTTGGAAGCACCCGTGTTTTTGTTGCTTTGCATAGCTCGATGTTACGTCTTGGAAGGTTAGTCTCCATCACTTGTTTTTGCCTCAATTGAAGACTAAACTAGTATGATCTTTTGGGTGGTGGCGCATTGGACCTGACCTGATGTTTGTGTGTGTGTTTGTTGTTTTTCTCAGGTCAGGAGGGGAGTTTGTTCTCCTCCTTTGTTTTTGTTTCCTCTCTTAATGAAATGATGCGTAGATCTCCTACGCATTCGAGGGGAAAAAAACTATGTCCTGGCTCGTTTTTCAACCTTTGACTATAAACGTTTGAAATAAAATAAAAAAAAACTTGACTAGGGGAATTGACATCCACCATAGCACTCTTAAGATAGTAGAAGGTGAGAATCGAACCCTGGTGGGCTGGGTGACAACCACCCCAATAGCCATGTGGTCTCTGTTACTTTTTTTTATCTTTTGGTACATGACTACATGGTAAAATTGCTATGTCAGAAACTATTTAAGCACACGGACAGCACATCGGCAAATTTCAGGCCCTGTCAGCTATAACCATCGTGTTTTGGGCTAAGATTTTATTTGCATAGGTCTGGAAGGGTTGTGTTTAAAACTGTTTCAGAGTGACAGTTGAAAAACAAATCAAGGTATAGTTGAGGGTGGGAAATTGGTCTTTTGACTCTTTTCCGATTTTTTACCATCACTGTATAAAAAGGTACAATCTATTAAAAATATTACCAATTAAGAGTGAATAAAGCTACCTTGAACAGTAGCAGTGCATTGAAGCATGCCACTACAGTGGTTGGTCAGATAGGATATGTTGGGCTTTAATGCCTTGCCCTGCCTGAGCCTTTTTTTTTCTCGAATACGCAGGAGAGCTGGGTATTATTTCATTAAAAAGAAGAAAAATAAAGTACAAACTCACACCACCAATCCCTCTTACAAAATAACTACATTAGCACCTGTCAAGATTTATCAAACGACCAAAGAACTAGACCAGATGGCTTTGGTCTCAACCGCTAACTACAGGGGGACATGCAAGCGCCATTACTCCAGCTGACCATCACATGTGTGCTTCCTCTTTGATGTATGTTAGGATCCTCTGCACAATTTGCGACGGCCCATTGAAAACGCAGTTGTTTCGCTGCTTCCAAATCATCCATTCGCCCAAAATAAGAAGAGAATTGATTCCCTTTCTGAAGATTGTAGGTACCAATCTGTTTGTCTTGATCCACCAGTCCTCAAATGAAGTGTCCACCCCTCAAGGGCTAAGTTGGCTAAGTCTGAGAGTCCCACCTTGCTGAACAGATGAAACCGAAGACAACCAACGATGCCCTGCCTAAGCCTAACTTTGTTGGTGAGCTAGGTTATCCTTTCTAACCAAAGAGAATCTTGGGTGGGTAAGGTGAGGCAGGGCATATCACCCATTAATTATGCTAGGAAAGTGAGATTACAGAATGTGCCAAGGGTTGCACTTGTTATAACAGAATAGACAAACTTATCATACCTTACATGTATATTTGTTGTTTGCATTTATTTTAAAAGTTTACTTGAATTCATTTAATCAATAGAGTGTGTCTATGATTTCAGATTTGCACTTGCGTTTTATGGGAATCCATCTCATGCACAGCTCGTAGCCCTTGTTGCTCAGGTGAGGATGTTTGCATTCCATGTCTATACTTACTGCAAAAGTAATTATTCGAACAAAATGGATAGTTAGCTCAATAAAGTGGTTAACCACTGCAGGCCATGTTTTTTGCACTTGTTGAAGTAACCACTTGTTTGCTTGGACTTGTATTTTTGCATCATATGTTTTTTGCACTTGTTGAAGTAACTCATTGACCTAGAGAAGGCTTATGATAAAGTGCCGAGGAACGTTATTTGGTGGGCATTAGAAAGGCACAAAGTTTCAACAAAGTACATTAACCTCATTAAGGATATGTACAAGGATGTGGTGACAAGTGTCCGAACAAGTGATGAAGACACCGATGAGTTTCCAATTAATATAGGACTGCACCAAGGGTCGGCTCTGAGCCTTTATCTTTTTAGTTTGGTGATGGATGAGATCACACGAGACTTACATAGGGACATTCCTTGATGTATGCTCTTTACGGATGATGTGGTGCTAGTGGATGAGAGCAGGATAGGGGTGAACCAGAAGTTAGAATCATGAAGGCATGCTTTGGAGTCAAAGCGTTTTAGACTTAGTAGGTCTAAAACAAAGTATATGAGGTGTGATTTCAGTGCTACCGCAGTCGAGGAGGGAGATGTTAGACTTGATGGCCAGGTGGTACCAAGAAGGATACTTTTCGTTATTTGGGTTCAATGTTGCAAAAAGATGGGGATATTGATGAGGATGAAGTCATAGAATTAAAGCCGGATGGTTGAAGTGACGTCAAGCTTCTGGAGTCCTATGTGATAGTAGGGTGCCTCAAAAACTCAAGGGTAAATTCTATAAGACTGCAATTCGTCCTGCCATGCTTTATGGAGCAGAGTGTTGGTCTACGAAAAGGTGGCATGTCCAACAGCTACACGTAGCCGAAATGCGTATGTTGAGATGGATGTGTGGCCACACGAGGAGAGATCGTGTCCGAAACGATGACATACGAGAGAGGTTAGGAGTGGCACTAGTTGAGGAGAAACTTATGCAACATCGTTTGAGCTGGTTCGGACATATTCAACGAAGACCACAGGAGACACCGGTTCGTAGCGGGATGGTAAGTCGGGCAAACGGTGTGAATAGAGCCAGAGGTAGACCAAACTTGACTTGGGAAGAGTCTGTGAAGAGAGATCTGAAGGATTGGGATATCGCTATGGAGTTAGCTTTGGATAGGAGTTCGTGGAGGCTAGCAATTCACGTGCTGAACCTTGATTGTCGTTTGTTGCTCTTTTTTAGTCGTCTCTTGGGGTTTCATCTCTAGCCTACCCCAACTTGCTTGAGACTAAAGGCTTTGTTGTTGTTGTTGTTGTTGTTGTTGATGTATTTAGAAGATTGTGTTTGGTTTATTTCTCCCCTTCCCCTCCCTTTTTTCTTCCTTTCCATTTTCATTTTTTTTTTTCATTTTTACCCTTGCGTTTTGGATCTTGTGGGTTTCATCTATAGTGTATCCCAACATGTTTGGGACTAAAAGGTGTTGTTGTCTGTTATGAATACAATTATATTGAATGATAGCCCCATGGGGACAGTATTGGGCTACATGAGTGCAGCATTAATAATATAATAAAGGCTCTAATATGAATATGAAAAGGACTCATTAACAAAATCTTCATTCATCTTGTTTCCTACCTGGATTCATCCAATATTATCTGTGCTAAACCTAATATGAATAGAGAGGCCTTGCAGAAGAGAGACCGTAACACATATTTCCTTAAAAATATGACTTCTGCTTGAAATTTTGAATCTCTGCATGGGACCTTTTTCGGTATAGAGCTCTATCTAACATGCTTTCCAAAATGAACTTCTGTCGAAAAATCAGGAAGAGGTTACTTCCTCTGGAGTTCAAGTTGAGCCACCTGGCATGCATATGCTCTATCTTCCATACTCGGATGATATTAGGTATCCTGAAGAGGTAAGGACTGGCATCATATGTATACATACCAGTGCAGTAGACTAATTATCTTACCATGATTTATAGGTTCACGTGACTTCTGATAGTGCACCACGTGCAACAGATGAGCAAATCAAGAAAGCTTCAAATCTATTGAAACGCATTGATCTGAAGAATTTCTCTGTGTGCCATATTGCTAACCCAGGTTAATATTTATCAAGTTATTATTGACAATACTACTCTTGAGCAATCTTTTCAACTCTGTATTTGCCTCTATCTTAATCTCTAGAAAGCATCTTATTATCTCTAATATTTCATGTCATTAGAATCAGATAACCATATGGCCGAAAAGTCTTCTTTTGACTTAATATGTATCTGACTGTTAACTTCTATTAGTCTTATTTAACATTTGCCTTTGGATCCTAGGCTCAAGTTTAAACCCATCTCTGGGATCTTCTTTTATGTAAGCTCAACCATGAACTTCCCTATTTGTGAGAAGTATTTGAGTGCTTATCATGCATGGCCTACTACCAAGGTTTCTGTTTTCGTTTGAACCGTTAAAACCGATCGGGACCGGTTTGACAAAAACCGTGAAAACCTGTCAAAAACCGCTCCAAATTGAAAAATCAAAATTCGAATGAAATTTGGTCGAAACGCTACAGTAAACCAGTCAGATTCACTAGTTTATCAACCGGTTTTCGAAATTTTTCGATTTTTCATTTTTTTGAGTTCTTAAAATGAAAACCGGTCGTTTGGTAAAACCAAACTGGATCGGTTTCACCAAAAAACCATGAAAACAGGACTGGTTTTCTCGGTTTTTTAACCTTGCCTACTTCTGTAATGGCCAGTGAGCATGAAAATATTATTATAAGCACTTATTCACTTTCACATCTTCATTACTCAAATATAATGACCTAAATGCTCTGATATGACTCTTGTTACCCGATGTCAAACAGCTTTGCAAAGGCACTATGGGATCTTGGAGGCCTTAGCCTTAGGTGAAGATGAGATGCCAGATATAAAGGATGAGACCCTGCCTGATGAAGAAGGCTTGGCGAGGTACTTGCTTTTATTTGACTGTTTGAGTGTGCTAAGTACATGCTTCTTTTTCTTGCAAATACAAATTCTTGAATAGCTATCAGAAATTGTGGCATGGATGCTGCTTCACTGAAACAAGCAAGATATACCTGTCTTATTTATGCCTTTTATTGGATGTTTCCTGCAACTCTTATTGCAGGCCAGGAGTAGTTAAAGCGATCGAGGAATTTAAGGCTTCGGTCTATGGTGAAAATTATGACCAAGAGGAGGCTGAAGCAGCAGCAGCAGCAAAAGCTTCACGTGGTGAGGCTTCAAAGAAGCGTAAGACAATCACCGATGCAGCTTCGCAGAAAAGTGCAGCGTATGATTGGGCAGAACTTGCTGATAATGGAAAGGTGAGTAGTTTGTTTGGACGGCAATAAAGTTACTTATGCAAGCACTGTATTCCATGGGAATCTTCTTAACTCACAAACTAAGATTGATCAGAAATTCCTATCACGATATGCATGTAGAATCGAACATAGAGCTTTCAAGTGAGATATGCCAATGTGATTAAGTGAACTTCAGTTTGTGCGAATACCAACAATATCATTCATTGGCATCATGGCATGTACCTCTCCAGCTTAACATGACACCAAGTGCCTATGGCAGCTGCACACCACACAATACTCGTCTAGTTTGTCTCCTTTAGATTTCCATCTATTTATTCTCAAAAGCACTTGAGCACTCTGTACATCTGGGTCTTTAAGTGACCATACCAATGATTGTTTTTTAAGTTCTGAATTTGTAATTTTACAGCTGAAGGATATGACGGTAATCGAGTTAAAATCCTACCTGACTGCACATGGCCTGCCAGTTTCTGGTAATAAAGAGGCACTTATCAGCAGGATCTTGACCCATCTGGGAAAGTGAAGCCACTCGTCTGAACTTTAGTTTTCACCAAAGCAGTGACATAGTGTTGTCTGACGGATAGCTTGAAAGGTTGTGTAATCCTCCCACCTAGTGCTGGCCCTGCCCAATTTTGTATAGCTAGGAATCAACACTATTTGTCAGTATAACTCTGTTATTTTGATATTTTTCTTTCCAAACAGATCATGTGCTTTCGCTCTCTCTAATATTGTATGTGTTTCGCTTTTGTGGTGGGAGACCCACTGGGGCTGAAGAAGCCATACTGAAGTGAAAACAGTTGCAATCGAAAGCTAGGGCATATGAAAACTACAAGGGCGAAACAATTGAAAACAAAAGGAGTACATGATATCATCAAAGAAACTTTCTTTGTAAAAAAAACTTGTGGAAGTTGCTAATCCACCACAGTTGCATGCAGACATTGTAAAAATAATTTATCTTCAATATGTTTTCTATGGAGATGTGAAAAAAAATATATCTGCACGCTTCACTTTTCTTTTTAAAAAATTATTTACAAGATCGACAATGTGGACCACTGAACTAATCAGGCTTCTGTCGCCATACAACAAATAATGAAAAGTTGTAGTTTTCTTCCGATCATCTTCATGAAAAACAACTCATTACTCCCAGAATTCCCGAAGCCAGAGAACTGAAAAAATATGTTGTAGAAAATTCAACATTAACTCTGGTCACCATAAGGGACATAAAAAGAGCTGCCGTGACTAAATTGCAAATAATAATTATCATTTTCATCTGATCCTCTTAACAGGATTATAAGTTGAAATACAACACTGAAATTTCAAAGCCAGTTCAGTATCTTATATGCCATTGCCCTTCAAACGAGAAGAAATTAATCTCAGCAGGATTTTTTTCCACTTTGTAATCGCAAGCAACATCATTTTTTTTCCAATTTTATTACCAGCCTAAGCGTGCTTATAATACTGTGAACCCGAGAGGAAATCTGGTGGAAAACTTTCACATCTATTGTCTTTGCAAAACACATAACTTGTGTACAGTATGCAAACAAGACTTTTGCTTTTTTCTAGTCTTAATTTTTGCTGGAGCATTTAGTAGAAAGAATGAAAAGAAGAGTCACTGTCATTTATACTCTCAAGGAAAAATGCTATTGGGACTTTTCATTAGGAAAAAGACTTTCTTTGTTCAAGCTTGGCGGTTCTACTTTTACCAAGCAAAAGCTTATCATAGTCACTAATTTATTCAAGGCCCAATCTACTGCACGTGCAAATAATTCAACAGCATCTCAATTTCCGCTTTATCCGTTTCCCTAGTCTTAGGTTTGTACAAGTTCTATAAATCAAATACCTAGTCTTTCTGGTAATATTATAACAAAGGCTGAAGACTTTTCTTTTTTCAAGAAGAGTGAAGATGGTGAAGATACTGTCATTGGCACGCTGAACTCTAGTTGGATTATTTTGCATAAGTATAAATAAATAAATAAATAAACAGAACAGAAAAAATTCAACTAGGAACATATCATGGTTGTGTCTAATTCAATCAGGAATACTGGGGTACTGTCCTACTCAAATCTTGTCTTCTCTACGAATGTAGATACGGAGAAACGCACTTAGACCAATCCACATCCTCCCTCTCTGTGCAATGTGCGTTGATCTTCTTTGAATCTATAAAAGGCAGGTAACAGAGACTGGTTGAACCTCTTGATACATGTCGCGGTCATCTTTGACTTTCGAAACGGTAGGAATTGAAAGCTGTTGAATTTGTGGTTTGGGAATCAGGACCGATTCATTCGATGCTCGACATCTTTCAGAATTGAAAGGTGTTGAATTTGTGGGTTGAGAATCAGGACTGAATTTGTGGTTGAAAAAAGGGGAAGGTGAGATGTTATGTTGCATGATTCGGTCCCTCCAACAAGAAGGAAGCAAGCAATGGGTAAAGCTACCCACAGGTTATTTATATGAATAATCTGAACCTATTACAGTTTGAAAAATCGCATTATCAAATCTCAGCATATATGAATACTCTCTCTCTCTCTCTCTCTCTCTCTCTCTCTCTCAATAGCGTTACTAACAGAGTTTGAGAATTTCCAAAGCATATGTAATGAACATCTCTCACTCGATAAAAAAAGGATTAATACTAATTTCTACTCCCAACGGAAAATAATTTCTTACAATTGCTTCGTTAAAGCGCATGAATCTATCTTTTCCTGAGTCGATCTACATGTACCGCATTCATTTTTTCAACGAAGGAAGCAAACTGCAGTTTAGGGCCTATTGCAATCTACAAGATATCTAGAATGAACTTGAAATTCGAAGGAAGATACAAAAAAAATTGCCGCAGAATTTTTTATTCTATCCTTTGAGCCTAGTTCAGGGGGAAAACCATCTTTATCATTGCAGATACTGATACAACACCCCTGCAATCAAGAGGGGCACGGCTTAGATTGACGATAAATATTCCTGTCATGAGAAACCAAACACTACCTTGCAATATTTTTCTGATAATAAGCTAACGAGATGCATGCTCACTCAGAACATGCAGTTCCTGTGGATGCTCGGCTGCCATAAATCATTGGGCACCGGCAGGAAAACCTAGACCAGCGAAAAAGGCTTCAATATATATACAAAAAATTATGCATAACCACTAACCAGCACCCAGTATCTTCACTCATGCAACTTCTTCCCCCGTGTCGTGCCACCTGGACGCAAGCCACGCCAAGCATGAGACGACGAGCCCCATGCTGCTAGCTGGCCCCACAGGACAGTGACCTGGCTTCGATCATCAGATCACAAAGGGCCATGGAATGCATTCGGCTTTCATCCCCCACCACACCCCGCCTACCATGCCTTGGTGTCGGCTTCATGCTTATCTGAAAACTATGCAAGCTGCCTACCATTTCAGAGATGATCCAGTTTTCTCCAAATCATGGTTGTGCCTTTCGACGTTTCATAACCATGTCTTTCTCAATCAAGGAATATCTTCAAATCTTTCTTTTTTGGACCTGTCACTTCAAACCTTTTACAGATCGAGCTTCTACAAAAGGAATTTGGATGGTTCGCAAATTGGAGGCACCGCAGAATCAATATGATTCACATGATATAGCATCTAATAAATAAAGAAAAAACATATTTTTGATTCTGCAGATAGTGAATGCATCTTGTTCCTTCATGGATTTTTTTTTTTTGCGCTACATAAGTGCATCTATCCAACTCAATCCAAGAATATAAGCATATCTATAGGTTTGATCAAAGTCGTCAATATATATTAGAAATTTAATAATATTTGATCAGGTATAAATGATATTGTTAGATTGATCATCAAAAAACACTATCGTAATAAGTAACTTTTATATTTAGGAAAATTTATTTTAAAACATATTACTGTAATAGTTAAATTTAAAAAATTGACTCGGATCAAACTCAAAGATACTTACATTCTTGGATGGATAGAGTGTATAGATTTGCTTACATTGAAAAGTAATATATTCATAGGCCATCACTTTGGTGACTCTGATTTTAGCACATCATCTCGATCATGTGCTACATTCTGGCACAAACCAAACATTCTAAAACACCTCAATAAAAGATGACTATCTTTTAAACTAAGTGCAAGTAGGAAGCAATAAATCAATAATGCACCCCTTTGTGCATTATTGAGATTGCAACTGAACAAAGTGGAACTGTGTGAGTTAAAAAGCATCCTCAGGGAGACCTCTCTCTAGTAGCTGGAAATGTGCAAGTTTGTGTTGTGCATATCTTTTTTCTCCATGAACACATCAACTTGGCATAGAAGTCCTTATCATTGGCTCCTTTCCACTAGGCTGTACAGTGCGGACTGAGTTCAACTCCAAATTTGGTCTTTGATTTTCCAGCCTAATTTTTCTTTAAATTGTCCAGCCTAATTAAGTAAATAAAAGTAGATAGCAACTTGCCGTCTTTCATATGTCACCTAAGGGTGCCTTTTCTGTATAACATAACCTTGCTTTGCTGCATCTCAGCTATGCACGTCAGTCTCCTTGTTGCTTTTTAGAACACAGGAGAACGTCGCAAATAATTATTTAAACAAAAGCTATAATTGTTCAAAGTATGTGACTATCCTAATTATATACTTCATCTAGTTATTGTAAGTTTCGTGAGAAGGCAGTTTTAAGTTACCGCTAAAAATAGCACAGGAAGATGTTAGGTAGGATTACTAGCTACTCTCATCCATTATACCAATTCCACCTTTTACTGACCATGGTCTGTGGGAAAAGTGGTAAACTTGTGACGTATAGGAAATAAGGAGGGGTGACAGATGGAGAATCATCAGAAGAGATAAAAGCGCATTGGGAAGCGAGAATAACTTAAAATTTGGAAATAAGTCTGGAGTAACTTACGAATGGGGATGGAGGAGTAAAATACAGAAGGTTATATGCAGCACAGGCTGCCCTGATCACATTTTAGTTTCTTGTCTATTAAATTTTCCTTGCATTGGAACGTAAGGATAAAATCGATCAAGAAAAAGTAGATTTATGCTGTTAAAAAGGCCTGCCAAACATAATTGCATTGTTCACCAGTAACTGTTTCGTTCATGAAGCCGCTCCTTTGAGCCCTGGAAGAGGAACTTCTGTTTATGAACAGTTGATCAAGGTTACTGTCAGCCATCACCATATCAGGCCGCTCCTTTGAGCCCTGTCAGTAAGCAAGGTGATTGGTGCTACCATCCGTTGCCGACATGCGGAAATTTGATGCTTGCATCGACGTAGCATGCCTCGATCGATTTTGATATCTTGACGGGGATCACAAAATTTGGGCTATTTTCTACTGGGAGGAATCAAATCAAGGCTGTCCTGAAGATTCAGTGGCGCCATTAGCACGCTACTCGGCCTGGATTATGGATGCCTCACTCGTCGGAGCTGCACCCTGAGCTCTGGAACTGCACCTGCTCTTCGTCAGCTTGGAACGTGATCTCCTCGAACCGGCCGTGCAGCTCCGCGCACCGGCATCCACGGCGCGCCGACATGTAGTCGTCGAGCGAGCCGCCGGAGGACGTGCTGTACTGGCAGTTCTGGCAACGCGCGTCCGGAGCGCCGGCGTCGTCGTCCTCCTCGCCGTCGCTGTGCATGCCGGGACCTGGCCTCCAGTGCGGCAGCAGCGCACCGACCTCGCCGTCGATCATCTCGGCGATGTGCGTCACCTCGTGGTCGGTGATGTCCAGCTCGCCGACCATCTCCGTGGCCACGCTCAGCGCGGTGTCGGACTCGGGGTGGAAGGGGAAGTAGATGTTCCGCACGAGCCCTGCCGGGAATGGAATTCAACATCAAACCGTTCAGTATAATTTCCTCGCACGAACAAGAAAAAATGTTCCTGTAAATTTTTACTACAGACGCGCATTCAGCTGCCGGAAGAACCGTCACCTGGATTGTTCTTGTCGGTGATGCGCAGCCGGAGGAAGATGCTGCCGTCCTCCATCCTCTTCCCCTTGATCGCGATGTCCACGCCGGCAGCGTGCTCGTCTTCATGCTCGTGGAACAGCATGTCGATCCCTTGGAATCTGCTATCATCATCGTCGTCGTCGTCGTCCTCGTGCCCGTCCCATCTGTCCTTCGGCGGCATGTCGCTTTCTTCGTCATCGCCGCCGACGTGGTGGAAGTCGAGGCAAGCGGGCTGGTGCAGGTAATTGTACATCGAGGCGTAATCTCCGTCCCCGTAGCTGAATTCTTCGTCTTCCATCTGAAGGAAAGGGTCGTTGAGCAGCTCGATCGCCGACGGCCGCCGCGACGCCGGCGCCAAACACTTGTCGATGAACCGCCGCACCGCGGGGTCTATCACCTTTTGCAAAGCCGCCGGCTTTACTCCCTGAGCGATCAAAAAATGAAAGAAAAATAATCAGAAGTGTTCTCTAGAACACACACCCCACAAAAAAAAGGGAAAAAAATCTCTGCTAGGATTGAGGTGGCGGTGATCTATTGATCGTACGGAGGTGACTTTCTTGTAGATCTGCACGGGGTGCGCGCACTCGCTGTACGGGTACTCGAGCGTGACCATCTCGAGGACGCACATGCCGAAGGAGTAGACATCGGCGAGCTCATCGTACGCCTCCGCGTACACCTCCGGCGCCATGAACTCCGGCGTGCCTGGCAGGCACACCAAGCGTAAGCAAGAAGACGCTTCGGTGTTTCCAAACGGCGGTTACAAATACAACTTACCTACGACGCACCGGGCGGCGCGCGGCGAGGTGCGGCATCGAACAGCGGCGAGGCCGAGGTCGCCGATCTTGACCTGCCCCTGACTCCCATTCACGAAGATGTTGTCGCACTTGAGGTCGCGGTGGATGACGCCGTGCGCGTGCAGGTACGCGAGCCCGTCGAGGACCTGCCTGCACCAGCGCCGGACCGCGGCGCCGCTCACGCGGCGGTGCCGCTGCCGGTACTGGCGCAGCGTGCCGGAGGTGAAGAGCTCGGTGACGAAGTTGACGGCGCGGCGCGGCGTGTCGACCCAGGACGCGTGCAGCCGCATCACGGCGCGGTGGCGCAGCGACTTGAGCAGGTGGATCTCGCCGTACAGCCGCTCCAGCTCGCCCGGGCTGCGCAGGAAGTCCTGCAGCCGGACCTTGTTCCACGCCACCTCCATGCCCCGGTGCTCGTCGAACGCCCGGTACCTGCTCGCCCCCACCAAGCAAACACACCATCAGAGCGAGCACGAGGATGCGGAGATCGACGCTAGTACGCCACTGGAAACATGTACGGCGATCAAAATTTTTGCAACGGGATTGAAGAATCTTACACCGTCTTGCAGGAGCCCTTGCCGAGAACCTCATTATACTGCAGCAGAGCAAACAGAGGAAAGCATGAGAACCCGTACGCCATGACAACCAAAACGATGATGAAGAAGAAGAACAGAATCTAGCTCTCACCCTGCCGTATCTGCCTGTAGGATCGACCTCGACGTACCCCGGGTCCGGGTCGGGATCGGGGAAGAAGGACCCATCGCCATTGCTCTGCACCTGCAGAGCTCCCACCATCCTCCGCGAATCCCGTTACTCCCAGCACAGCAGAGATCACTGAACCGAACCGCACCTCCTCAAATCAGACGCGGGGAACACAGCCAGCCACACCCTCATCACTTGCTCGAAAAAGGAAAAAAAAAATTGCGCATTTATCTCAGCGCCTCCCAACGAACCCTGCACACACACACATACTCACCTCCATCTCCCCTCCTCCAAATGCAAAGTTGAAAGAAACTTGAAAGCTCTGGTTTTTTTTCTGGTTTATATTTTTCTTGTGCCGTAGGAGGACAGGTGGCTGAGGGGGACAGGGAGAGGGAGAGCCTGCGGACGTGGCGTGCCGTCGTGTGGGATCTCGAGGGTCTCTCTGTGTTGCTGCGCGACATATTTAATAAATATGTACTGCTTTCCTACTAAAATAAATGTTCATTTATATTTCATGTTATTTTGTTTCTCGCAATAACTTTTATAGATTTAATTTATAAATTCTAATATTTATATTTTAATTTTGTTTAAGAAATATTTTATAGTATTATATATATGAATATTACTTTATATTTATAAAAAAATAATAAAATATATTTATTAAACTCACATGGATATTCTGAGACGAAAGGAGTAGAAGATCACTCCGTATCTAAACTAGAGGCGATCTGTGGAAACTCCACGGTGCTTCCGAGGCAGGAAATTTGGCGCGGGCCATATGAAAGGCGATAAGGTGGTGGTCGGCGCCGGGCGTGGAATCCTGGAGACGGGGGCGTTAGGAAAAGGAGAATCTCAGCCTTGATTGGTTCAGCCGCACAGTTTCCAGCGTTAAACTACTGGGTCTTGGTTGATGTGAGTTTTCCTTGGCCAGCTGCATTGAAAGTCAGTTGTCTGGTACTTAAAAAAAGTATTTCTAATGATAAAATAATTAACAATAAAATAAATTATATTTTCACAAATTTTTTAAATAAAACGAGTGGTCAAACTTAAAATCTGAAAGACAAAATATAAACTTTTTGTCGGATAGATGGAGTACTACCGGCGGTGAGTCGGTGACAGTGAGAAGCTTCGGTAAATCCACCAGCAACTTGTTTCCAATGATCCGCCAAAATTACCTCGCGTGGCACTTACACATTTAAAAAGGAAAAAAGGGGAAGAAACTTATGTGTAAGAAGAGGAAAAAAATTGATGATTTAGGACTCTAATGTGGTGGCTTTAAATCCGCTAGCAACTTGTTTGCAATGGTCCGCCAAAATTACCTCACCTGACACTAACATTTGAAAAGCAAAGAAAAGCGAAACAAATTTTCGGGTTGGAAGAGGAAATAGCTGTCGATGCAGGACTTTAATCGTGATGACTTCGATGATTTTGTAGATAATATATATGATCGATTGGGTACATAATATGTAGGCTAAGTGTTAAATTGTCGAAGCTCAATAATTAAAGTTTTACAAAATTAAGACCTTCATTGAAATGCATGAATTTCATAGGAATCGAAGAGAAATTTCATAAAAATTATTTTAATTTCACAAAAAAAATGTAAAAAAGAAAAAAAATCCCGTACTCCAAAGAGCCCCAAATCTTTGGTGGAAGATGTGTATCAGGTGTATGGTGAGAGAGAGCAATGGGGTAGGATCTTTGGAACTCCGGAACTGTTGAGCAACCAATGCTATCCATGGAAAAACCGAAGGAAACGACGACCAGGCCGTGGCTCGGTTTCGTCGGCGTCGTGGTCGCGGTGATGTCAGGAGTTACGAAACTTGACCGGGGTACCTGACCGATTAATTATACGAGATACTCCTAGTAGCGGAGAAGTTCGTACGGAGTGCATCGAATGCGACGGTAAAAAAAATAAAGATATTTGTAGCACGTGAACGAGAATGCATCGGACACCATTTTCACTTCTTCCAGCTTGGCAGCTTGCGGGATTCAAACGTTTCTTGAGGCAACCCGAAATGACTCTGTGCATACGTGCAGGCACGCCTGGCCCAGTCCACCTGAATGGGCTTCAGTGGGCCAGCGGAGTTCAGAAATGATCCACGGATCATCATCCTACCCATGATGAAAAGTTTATGCCGTGTCACAGTAAGAATTTTCATTTCTCTTTTTCAGAAATCAATTGAGGATACAAGGCCGAACAGCGTGCTGTATAATAGCCAAAATCCTTTAATATTCATCTCGTAGGTCTACAGATACATTAGTCAGCGATTCCTGCTACCACGGAATCTCTTATGGCAACAGACATACACTCTAAAGTGATGGGATTGATGAAATTATTATTACGTACACATACATGTGCACTACTGCATTAACTCGCCATGCAAAAAATACGCATGGTAATTACATGCCTCCTGTCGAACCACGTCCATCTCTTTATCATCTTCAGCACGTACTGTTGCAACTACGGCGCCAGACGGCTCTCTTGCAGGGTCTGGAAGTCATTCGTCGTATCACTTCTTCGCCTGCCTCCTTGCCGCTCCAAGTAAGAGGGCCTTCTCGACCAGGCCTATGTTCAGCACGCATACTGCAGCCACCACACCACCAACCATCACCCATTTCCAGTCAAAGCCGTGTTGCACTGTCCCTGAGCCATCATTCTCGTCATTGGTTTTATTTGCGCTGGAAAGTCCTTGATCCAACAGATCATTTGAACCAGCAATGGATATCTTGGTCGTCGCTCGAGCCATGATGGCACAGTGCGATAGTGTGTTTTCTGCGTCTCTCATTTGCTGGTAAGCTCTAAATCCAGACTGCAGCTTCTTTACAGCACCCCACATACCATGTCGTACAGCAACCTTAGCAACGTCTTTTGGTATGCCCATATCCTCATAGTGAACCAAAGTAACTTCACATGCAGATTGATAGCCGTGATGTTTGGGCGATTGAACTGTCATTCACAGACAAACAATACGAATAAAATGTCTTTCTCGTTTATGCATCATTGAAAACTTGCAAAGTTGTCAATGATGATAGTACGAAAGAGTTACCAGCTCTAATACGCCAACTTGAGAAGTACACCTCCACACGTCTTGGTTTTTCCTTCTTCGGCAAAGATGGATAAGGTACACCCTGTAGATGGAGGTCATAAAAGTCACAACCAACATATATGACAAAACATAGGATGCTAGCAAACATATCTCTATAGACGACAATATTAACATATGGAAGCCCCTTTGATTCAATCATTTGATGAAGCTCATCCAATAACGCAAGCATGTCAAACAAGTAGAGAGTAACTAACATTTGTTTGAAAACAAATTGGGGCAGTGGAGTCATAAGTAAAGCATAACCAGTAAACAGGGAAAACAATGATGAGGGTCATAAAAATCCACCTTTTGTCATTAATAAAATTACATGAAACTGTTCTATATAGTGGATGGACATAACGACATGAGTATATATTTGTAAAAGGTTTTTGATATACCTTTGTAACACAATAATAAGTTTTCCCAGATTCCCATATGCGTCCTCCAAAGATGTATTCCCGGTCACTGCAAAAGAATGGGAACTGGAAAAAAAAAACTACTTGTTGGACTTGTGAAGTTTAACATAAAGTATACAAGCACAACAAATGTTGGTCTGCACCTTTTTTATCCAGTGGACGATCATGGTTCCATTCTGAGGGAACTCATCCAAAGTTTTCGAGTACCCGAGCATGGGATCCCACTTCAGACGAAAATCAATGTCCCAGAAGAAATCTCTAACCAGTTCAGGAGTAGCATCCTCAAAAATTGTGTGGCTGCAGTACATTATAGGTCCCATCTGAAGACATAGAAGAAATCTCTAACCAGTTCAGGAGTAGCAAACCAGCCTTAGTAAGGCTGCAGGCCAATAACTGATAATATTATCACAAAAGAAAACCACATGATTGTATTCTCACAAAATGTATTCATGGTCCTTCATGTACCCAGAACTATTCGTTTCATTTCGATAGTAATATGTTTATACAGATGCTAGTATCATGCAGCATGCTATAAGTCTTTATGGTATCCTATTGTATTAGCACAATAGCATCTGTTTATCTTTTCTAAAACCTCACCTCAGGTTCTTGTCGCCAAGCCTTGTAGGTCATGTTGGAAGTTGTGCGCTCCATCAAGTGTTGCCATGCTGTATCCCCACTCTCCTTGTCATCTAAAAGCTGCAAAAGATGCTCAAGGTCCTTCTTGGTGACAATATCATGCTCACCATCAAAAATTGTCCTGCCATTAGTGTAAAATGAAAAACTTAAAAGACAGATGTTTGCAGAAAGCTACAATAGAAATTCAGAATGAATTTTCGAAGATGGGATCTTGAGGTGCATTCATACGTTAAGAGCACAAGTTGATTGAGCTACTTGTATGATACTGATATATACAGACTACAGTAACAGCAAAGTATGAACTAAAACCTTCCAAGAAAAAAAATGGTTAAAAAAGGTTATGATCAACCCAAAAAAGGAACAATTATTATGTCGCCAAATCAATACATTGTAATCTGTAAGAATCCACCAATCATCAAGACCCCACTATACAGTGCAGGCAATCAAATAAAGCTACACATGGTACCAATTAAGCCCGTATGCACTCTAAGATGCACAAACACCTCAAATTTTCAGCATCGCATCATCGGTGTGAAATACATGTGTGCTATAGTTCAATCTCATTGTATCAATTCTAGCACTCCATCAACCGATTTAGCTAAACAAACTAATTTCACCTAAGAAATAATCAAATTTCCTACTAGCCCACAAATGAACCCCGTCAGCGCTGAACGAATTGCAGGATCACTGATTCAGTCCCGAAATGAAGATCATGCCTTGTCTCCAAAGAGGCAAAGACATCCCTAATAAGAAGGCGGATAATTTTAATATCGCATTTCCGCCACCAACCTCGTCTGCACACGGTAAGAGCCAACACAGGTTCAACCGCTATATCCTCACCTGCCATCGGCGCAGGCTCCGGCGTCAACGGCGGAGCCACCGACGGTGGCATCCTCAGAAGCACCCTTGCCCTGTTGACTACTTCTGCAGCGCCGGAAAGCGGAGGAGAGGAGGCTCGGCGCGACGGAGCAGGCGGAGAGTGCGGTGCAGGCGAGCCAGAGGCGCCGCGCGCCGAATCCCGGCGGCACCCACATGATGCGGAGGCGGCTGCGGAGGCCGAGGAAGAGCAGCCCCGTCCAGCGCGGGCGCCAGGACCAGCCGACGACGAGGCCGATCATGACGGCCGCCCAGATCGGCACCGCGCAGAGCAGCACGTCCACCGCCATCTCCGCCACCGCGGGGCGCCGCAGCAGCGCCACCGCCTCCTCGCACCACCCCGCCATTGCTGGTAGGGCTCGCTCCTCCGAGCTCCCTCCCTCTTCTCGGATTTCCCCTGATTTATTTATTTTTCCTTCCTCCGAGAAAATGGAGGATAGCTGAAGAGGGAGGGCACGAGAGGGGAAGTCGCTTTGGAGGTGGCGCACGTGAGCCTGACCTGTGGGACACCTTTGATTGCGCCCACACGTCAGTAACAGTTGAAAGGAAGGTTTAGGAGTGAGAGCCCACGCGCGCTCAAAGGTGAGGGGGCGGACGGCAGAGCGACTAGAGAGGCGAGCGGCGTTTTTACGTTATCCGCTTGTGGACGGCGGAGCGACTACAGGCACTTGGAGGCATTGAGACATAATATAAAATTATATAGTATGAATTTTAAAAGTATAAATATTAAGTTTTTAAATTTAATAGAATCTATAAAAATCATTGGTCAAAACGACAGTAAACAAAAATTAAAAATAAATTTTTACTGGATGAAGATAATAGCATCAAATGTAAATCAGATCACGGTATCTATTTTGACACATGAATCATCTAACAACTGAATGCACATAGGGTAATCACAATATAAACTAGAAAACTAGTCATAAATATTGTGAAACTAATTTTTATGTCATTTATGCAAAGCCACTCATTGCCATACGATCTGACCATAAGCAAATTTATATCTAATTTTTTTACTACTATTGGGTTCTACTTTGACACCATATAGTGGAACTAGAAAAACTAGTCATCTGTAATTGGTTTCACCCATAAGAACCACATGAGCTTTATACATTGTTGTTGCTCATATAAACGAAAATATTGATCGATTTTCTTAAAAACGTCAATTTGACTTTGACGCTAGATGATCCATTTGTAGACGACATGCTCTGCGCACACTGCAAAAGTGAACTCTGCAAATGCACCCCTCTCGTTTGAAATATTTGTTTTTTTGAAAGTGAGAAAATAGCATTTTAGCAATGAGGATATGATGCTGTACGTACTCCGTTCGGAATTTGAAACTCGACCCGATCAGAGGAGTGTCATCAAACTAAAGAGATCCGTAGCGGCGTCAAAAAAAAAAAGATCCGTAGCCTTTTTCTCGATAATTGTGTACTGTTGTCGGAGAATAGGAAATGACGTTGAGATTGTGATTGTGATGACCCTCCGACACTAGATCTCACGAGTCGCAATAGATCAAATCGCCGAGGTGGTTTTTAATTCATTTGAGAAACGGTAGGTATCACGATTTTACTGTAATGCGATTAGATTTATGAGTAAAACTGCAAAGTGACAGAGATAAGGCATTTTCGTGATAAAAAACAACTAGTTTACGAGCAAACTAGCAAAAACCGTCGAATCTCTCGCCGAGAAGGAATCTCGTCTGGTGTGAACGTCATCGACCTTACCTTAGATCAGCTGATAGGCTCTAAGACGTCATCAATGGCTGTAAAGACAGGTGGATAAATAACATAAAGGGTTTGAAAGAGGATTAGAGTTTGTAAAGATAAAAAATAAAAAAATAATTGCTAGAATCGATTATGTTACCTTTTCAATCAGCTTTAGGCCTCTTTATACAGAGGTAAGGTGGTCTTACTCCGTGACGCTACGGATCTCCTTGATTAGAAAATAAATTAGCTTCGATTTAGTGTAAAAACTACCAAAAACAAACTTCAGGTACCGAACACTCTGTCACATTATCGGAGACTCTAGTGGGCAAAATCCCGCGTCTAGGGAGGGCCTCTGGACATTCAGATACTGTACCGAACACTTTGGTACCGAATACCAGTGTTGACTCGGACGTTTTTTTGTTAAGTCCATAATTTTCTCATCCGGTGTTCAAATTAGGCGATTTATATACCTGTTTCGATCGCTCGACAAGGGCTATGTCATGGAATCTTCGAATCATAGATTTAGTTTCATCTTCATGTCTTTTTAAGCTTTTCTTTACTTTTTAGTGGAATTTTACCAAACTCTTCGAAAATATCTTTCATTTCTAAAAAAGCATGTTCGAAAATAATTCTTGCGAAACAATCATTATTGAACGTATTCGATCTACCAAACTGGAGCATTCGGTTCAGAAAGCCAGAACTTTCAGTCTTTCCAAGATGCAAATTTTGAGTGTCAACACATACCCCCTGTTTTTTTTTCAAAGCTAGCATGCCAAAAAATATTCTTGTTATCCAAAATTGCTCAAGTATGATGATAATCAAGATATCGATTATTTAGAACCGATATAAAAAACTAATCAAGATATCGATTATTTAGAGCCGAAATAATATTCTATCAATTGTAGCAATGCTTTAGATTGTATTAACTAAATATTTTGACTTTTGAATCATTGGGGTTCAAACTATAGTCCGGCATTATATCGGATGGTCCGGTGCGCAAAACACCCGAACTCGATAGAGCCTGCCAGATAATCCAGCAAATCACGGGACACTCTGGTTGCCGGACATTCCAGTCATGCGCCGAACAGTCCAGTGTGCAAAGCACTTGAATCCGAGAGGGCTTCCCGAATACTCCGACTTTACACTCAGGTCACTAGACATTCTGGTCTTGGATTGGATAGTCCGGTGTACAAAGTATCTAAACCCGAGAGGGTTTGCTGGACAGTCCGGTCACCACGTCGGATAGTTCGGTGAGCAAAATGCCCAAAACTCGAGAGAGATTGCTGAACACTCTGGTATTATACTGGATACTCCGGTGGCTGTAGATTTGCCCAATGTGATAACCAAATCATTCATTGGCCTTGTTTTCTTATAAGATAACATTCATATTCTTGGTCGAATAGAACTAAACATTTCACTGCATATTTGACAAGCACGACAAATATTTCTATTGTAGCATCTCCTTCCTTATATTTCACTTAGCGGCTTTTGCCCCTCGAGTGTCGAAGTTATTAATAGCTCAACGATAGTTGGTTACAACTCATCGGCTATGGAAGTTTCATACTCTTCTACCTATGTCAAATTATATCGTACATCATTTAAACACTCTCATCAAACTCTTCAATGTTCGGTAATAGAAGTTAATAGTTTATAAAAATACTTATATGCTAAACTTTGAACTTCTCCTGAAATATTAGGTAGGCAACGACTTAAAAGACTCTCCAATATTCTAATTCGGTTTCACCAAGCTTTGGAACAAAGATAGCTGAATTATCAAAAATCGAAACGTCATGTTCACTAAATCGGAACTTTCGATCTTTCAGAATTTCAGCATCAGTGACTTTGAGTATCGGTCATTTTGACAATTAAATTTTATTGACATTGTGACCGGATACTTGTCATACCAAATACATAGCAATAATCATTAGATGTATAAATACCTAACAATACAAAATTCATAACATAAGACCTAGCATTTAGGAATCCACCGATGTGAGCATTATGATCCATCTTTCATATAACTCATATGACCGAAATAATGTCTAAGAAGTAATGCAAATGCCATACATTGTAGCTATCTCGGTCTTCACACCCAAAAATAATTCAAGTCATGGTACGGCCATTTGAAAATAACCTTTCATGATATTCATAGTATGTGAGTGTCAAGGATTAAGGTAAATAAACGAAGAAGGACGAGAACCAATAGTATTAGGATGAAACATACGCATTGGTGTCATGGACAATGGATCATGATGAAGAAATGACTAATAGTTTTGATAATTGGGCACATACCTTAATTGCTTCTTAGTCCTTTTCTTTTCTCATATCTTCCTTGTGCCCATCACTTCACTATCACTATTGCCATATTCTTGCAAACTTTCTTTGCGAACCCATGCCATGCCCTTCTTTTTCAATTCTTTCGCACTAAGTTTTCGCAATTTCTTTATTTGCCAATTCGAGAAACTGAGTGGACCTCTCGGTTGCATCTTCGTCTTGAGAATTGGCAGCTCTAATTTGTTCTTGTGCGCCTTCAACTTTTTTGGTTCAGATTCGGCGTCAAGAATATTAACACTTGGTTGCTTCATCTTTTTGCTATTAATAGCCGAAGTTTTCAAAGCATAAATCGGCTTTCCTTTACTTAAATTCAGATCTGAACTCTTTTCCTTACAGCCATCTTTTTTGACACGGTAAACTTGCCGAACCACTTTTACCTCCTCTTGAGCCATTGACCGATTCTTCTTATCGAAACGGTCTCTCGTATATGGTTGTCTTCTAGTGGTTTGCTTTTTTGTATTTATATTTTGCCTAGGATAGAATTGAGGTTGCATTGAACCATGCCATTCCCATGATGAATAAGGATGAAAACTTAGAGTAGGTGATTCATATGGCATCGGTATAATCGATGTAAAAGAAAGATATAGATCCTCTGAATAAACTTTCTTCCTTTGCCGATTCCAACCCTCATGTTTTTATTTTGGGGGCACTATTGATGGCTTGTGATAGTTTGGCTTAGAAGCACTCCTCGCATCTCTTTTTTTTTTACATATTTAGCTAAAAGCTCCTCAAAGTAAGCTTTAGCTTTCTACCCTCATGTTGGCCATGGCATTTACCTCCATCAACCTTTTTTAAATTGACTCTTGGATTTTTGCTCATTCCATTGACTTTGCGAAAATCGAAAGTTTTGGTTCGCAAACCAGAAGTTCTAGTTTTTTTTAGCTTTGCTAAGTTTGGCCGATTTGAAGTTAATCGTTCATGAGCAAACTTAAAAACCTTTTACTGCCCCCCAATACATGATGGATCTTCTACAATCTCTATAAAGTCGTCACCTTTAACAATGTCATCATGAATCTCATTAGTAATTGTATTCTCTTTATTTAGGGGCTTTAAGTCATTTTTTCCAAGAATCAACTTGTTGTTTTTAGATGAATCGGCTTGTGACCGATTTGATAACCTTTTACTATCAAGACCAATTGGAGCCAATTGGTCACTCTTATATCTTTTTACAAAACTCAATCGTCCATTGTTGATGGCAGATTGGATTTTTTGACGAAACATATTGCAGTTCTTAGTACTATGATCAAAAGAGTTATACATTTACAATACGTTCGCTTCCCTACATCTTAAAGTGATGATATGACTTTATAATCCATTAGCCTAATAAAATTATTCTCTAGCAAATTATCAAATAGATCATCCCACAAAGTCACATCAAAAGTATACTTTGTTTTCTTTAGCCGATTCTTTTGAGGAGACGGCTTTAAGATTGAGCAAACAAATGGTTCAGATTTCTCATCTATACATTCGACCGTACATGTACTTGTGTTTCTATTTCGGGATGTTTTAGAATCTGTTACCACACTAGCATCGATTTTTGGAACATTGGTTAATCTTAACTTTGTTCTTTTAAAACCCGAATGGGCACAAGTAAACTATTTGGATAGCAACTTAGACAATGATGAAGTTAAGACTTTGAATGCTAAAACATTGCTGTTATCGGCCTTTCTAATATTTACAATGCATGGACTGATACTATGTGAAAACTCTTTGTTGCTAACAGGTAAATTACCCTTCTCAATCGATCTATTAGAATCATTTACCGTGATAGTCCTAACAGATGTATCAATTAAAAACTCATGATCTAATTGGGAATTAGGTAAAGTACTCGTAAAATGTACCTTATCAAAATTGTTTGAGAGGCGTGGAACTTTGATGTGAATCAAAATGTGGTATGGTAACGCTTTTGCCTTCTTGTCATCTTTATTTCCATGCTCCTGTTGATTTCCTTCGATAGTGGGTGAGAAGAGTTCTTTAATTTTTATAACCTTACCTTGTTCATCCTTCAAAGCATGAGAGAAATTTTTGAAGTTCCTTCTCGTCTTGTTCCTTCCACCTTGCTCTTATCAACTTCCAACGCTCCTCAAATGCTCCATGAGACTCTTCCAGAATCCCATCTATAGACGTCATGTTGATACATGGGGCGGTGTTGGAGCTCAAGGTAGGAGAAGGCAAATTCGGCTTTGGATTAGCCAGAATTTCTATTTTTGTGCCATGTAAAGCATCATATGGCATTAGAGAAAAATTAGATGAAAGATATGAACTAGCATGGCCATATGTATCATGTACTGACACATTATATGATGCTATCATAGATGATGCAATCGGTGCCGATGCATTGAAAGAAGAAATATTATATTGGGCATTCATGTAACTATTAGCATGTGATGTTTCGTAAAAGTTGATCGAACTTATGTTGACATGACTTTGATGAATGTCCATCGGCATATGAGACAGCTTCATTGCCGATGTATAACTATGTACATATTGAGTGTTGCTATTATTACTAAAACTCGGAGTAAATGCATCATGAACAATGGTCTTTGCATATATTCAGAATAATGATTCGAATAGTTAAGACCACTATCAATATAGTGACTAGTCGATGCAATATATTCACTAGGGTATCTAACAACATCAATATAAGAATTTGCAATGCTTGCAAAATGAGCATTAAGTGCTGATATTGCATATTGTACCTTGTGCTCATCATGGTGATATGGGTAGCCTGCTATGTGTTTGCTTTTTTCTTGATCAAACCGCAACAACTAGATGGCATTGATCCCTTTTTCTTCGTTCTTGGCTCTTACGAGCAAAACCTGCTCAATGAGAACAACAGCAATAGATGTAATCAGCCCAAAAAGGCTAGATGTGATGGTGATGACGAATCACAAAGATTGATTAATTAGATAAAAGGCTAGGTTAAAAAAATTCGATTACTGCGATGAAAACTGAATAATCGTCCCCAGCGGAGTCGCTAAAAAGTGTGTTAATGCTTGAATCGGGTCAATGCATCAAGAGCACTAAGTCGTGTGAGTTGCAACGGACCAGATCGACGAGGTCGCCTTCGATCGGTTCGGGAAGAGGTGGGTATCACGATTTCGCTGTGAAAGGCGGCTAGGTTTACGGGTAAACCTGCAAAGTGATAGACAACGCGCTTTCGTGGCGAAGAACTAGTTTACGAGCAAACTAGCAAAGGTCGTCGAATCTCTCGGCCGGAGAGGGACCCCGTCTGGGCGTGAGCGTCGCCGGACATGCCCTAGGACGTCATCTATGGCCGTAGAGACTGATGGATGAACAGCCGTGGACACCGGTGGATAAAGAGCATAGAGGGTTTAAAAGAGGATTAGGGTTTGAAGAGGTAAAAAGTAAAGAGACAATTAGTAGAATCGATTGAGTTACTTTCTCAATTGGTTTTAGGTCTGTAGGGTGATCTTACCCCGTGGAGTCATGGATCTACTTGATTAGAAAATAAATTAGCTCCGATTTGGTGTAAAAACTATCAAAAATAGATTTCGGATACCGGACACTCCGACACATTGTCAGAGACTTCGGTGAGCAAAATCCCGCGTACAGAGAGGATTACCGGACACTCCTATACCGGATACTGAGGCACTTTATCGGAGATTCCAGTGGTGACTCGGATGTTTTTTTGTTAAGTCTGTGATTTTCTCGTTCGATCTTCAAATTAGACGATCCATATACCCATTTCGATCATCTCAGCGAGGGCTACATCATAGAATCTTTAAATCTTGGAGTTAGCTTCATCTTCATCTCTTTTTAAGCACTTCTTTCCTTTTTTAGTGAAATTTAGTCAAACTCTTCAAAAATATCTTTCATGTCTAAAAAACATGTTGAAAAACAATTCTTACAAAAAGATCATTATCGAATATATTTGGTCTATCAAACTGGAGCATCCGGTTTGAAAAACCAAAACTTTTGGTCTTTTCAAGATGCAAATTTTGAATGTCAATAGATTGGAAAAAGAAAAGAAAAGGTGTGGATCATTCATTGACCTATATTTATTAAATCTTAGTCATCTATCTTCTTATTTCCCAATCTCTAACCCATGCTCCATTTTCAAATTGACAAACACCACGTAAGAAGTAATCCCTTCTATGGTCAAACAAATATGTTCTGACTTTTGTCACAAATTTCTAGTATCACTGCTGAATCGTTATGAGGAACTAAACATTTCGAAGTCAGAATGCCGCCTTTGAATCCGCACGGCATGGAGTGCGCAAAAGAGTAATCCAGTTACATTGAATTAACATGAAGTTAACCATCACCAGTATGAGTTGGCGCCTGGGGCCTCGGGGGACACTGAAGCATCGTATTAGGCGGTTGCCTCCATTTTCTAAGGAGCAGAGAAAGATCGCTTTGGTTATTGATTCCCAAACACATCATTCGATACGCACAGGATGGCACAGGTAACAGCAAACATCAAATATGCCTGCGGCAATAACTATTAATTATGCCTGGGCCGGCTGTTTTGCGACTGGTTTCGAGCCGCCAACTATCAACCAAAATATGCCGTTGACGTAAAACACATTTATTTAGGTCAGAAAGGAAGATAAGATACTCCTCATGAAAAGGGAAGAAACAAAGGATAAAGATCATGCATAACATACTCCTCACGACAAGGGGAGAAACAGCATAAATATCATGCAGATACCACTGGTTCATGCCCGGTTAAATCTGGAAAAATTATCACTACTCAGCTCTGAACAAAATGCACGAAAGATACAGTAATCTGACAACATTTCTAGACAAACGCACTCGTGCAATTGAGCTAATGGGATACAATGAAGTCTTGTAGGACTTAATTTTGGCCATGTGAAATTCCTTCAATCCAGATGTGGTCCTTGTGTTTAAGATCCAATTCTCTGGATCACATCAAGAAGGCATGCAAATTATATGGTGAAGACTGAATGGGGTACAGACCACTATTTGGTATATCATTGAATCCCACAAACGGATCAAGTTTCAGCAAAAAAGCTACACCTCCACTAGACATCACCAAAACAATCCATAACAAGCTACCTTTGCAATAACTATAGTGAGCTAGCAATCCTATTCCATCCAACTACCTTGTGTCATAGTAAAAGTCCATAGCAACTTTTCTTTGTCATCTGATGACCAAAAATAGACTATGCTCAACAAGCAACTGGGCCCCTTCGTTTGAGATTCTAACTGCTGCGCGGTACAGCCGCTGCAACACACAATACGTTACGGGCAACAGGACAGTGAATGGCTCCGTCGTGCAGCAGCAGCCAAAAAACGCTGAAGGAATCTGATCCGAACGCGCCCACTGTCCTCCATCCCTGCAACATTATTTCACATTGTAAATACAGACGGCAACACGAAAATTATTTTTTGCGACGTATATAAATCAAGTCAGACTTGAGACAAATACAGCAAAAGAATCAATAAACTTTCTACGGATCTGGAAGTGCATTAGTAAGTTTTATGTCTACATAGATATTCTGCGCAAAACAGTATCATGGTCCTATTAGAATCCCCAATCATAACACATCAATTTTCCTGGTCACAAGGCAACAGCTTTGCCACTGCACCAGGGCTCCCCTTCACCAATGTGTACATTAATCGTGCAACATTGTTGGAAATAGATTTGATTTTAAATCAACAACCATACAAGTACTAAATAACATCCAGAAATATACAAGCTGCCCAACTTCAGTGGTAATTCAAGCGTTGCCTGTCTGCAAGAAAATAGTGTAAGATCCCCCAAATGAGAAGAGAACCTTCAGGAATGCTTATGATGACTGATATTTTTCATTTGGCCTCCTGACTTGCACCTCTGATCTAAATGACTAAATGCTTAGATGGCATAAATGGGAACATCTAGAGCAGCACCAAAGCATGGAAGATCAGCAGTAATTTGTAACTCAGGAATCAGTTGCCACACTGACAAGGTAACAATAGCAGATATGAACCTGTGGTGTTCACATACCATACAAGTCAAAGAACTTAACTACTCCCTCCGTTCTTAAATTGATGTCGCCGTTGACTTCAAAGTTCAACTTTGACCATTCGTCTTATTCAAAAAATTATGATAAATTTCATATATTTTGTTATAATTTGCTTTATCATCAAATGTACTTGAAATATGGTTGAAAATTTTACACATTTGAACTAATTTTTTTAATAAGACGAACAGTCAAAGTTGAGATTTGAAGTCAACGGCGACATCATTTTAAGAACGGAGGGAGTACTTGTAGAATATAGTACCACGCATTTCAATGATGGAAATAAGGAAGATGCGTTAAGGGAAGTTAAGTTCTAATTTTAACATCAAAAGAAGGGTTCCAAGTTGATACGCCAACACACCAGATTTTGTAGGATTTCTTGCTCATATTCAATTAAACTGACAAGTTATCAATCCAGATAGCACTGATTTTAAACTAAATTTCCAGTGAACCGAAATTCAGATCACCAATCTGCTTCACTTGTATATACACCAATATGTATTTCAAGGAACTATTTACAATATGTGGTAATGGAAGGCAATCAGAAGGCAACTAAATAAGACAAGGGAGAACGACAAATGCGATAAGTCCATTTCAAAATTGTTATATTATCGTTGAGCACTTGAGCGTGACAGTTTCCCCCTCATATTTTAGTTTGACCTTCTATTCTTCTAATGCTGTTGCATGGTTGGCAGTAGCAGCGAAGGTGCCTCTTGTAAATAAAATTAAGCATGCCAAAACTATTCAAAAATTGATATACATGACTAGATATAACAAAAGGGATAATATTAAGTACCTGCAGCTGACGGGAATAAGCAATACGATGCTCCGGTAAAAGAAATAATGTCTTAATATGATGTACGTGAACATGCCTCTAGCTGAATTGGTTAGTTGGCTCTAGTAATAACCCATGCCCTAGTTTTGACTCCCATGGGAGCGAATTTGAGACTAGGGTTAAAAAGAATCCCCTCGTTTGTCCCATGCTAAAGCGCAGGTCTAAGAACTGATCCAGGCCACTGATCACTTGCATGGGCTATACTACCGCAGTGTAGTGAAGCAGGGATTCAAGAGTTTTTCGATATATGTGAGACAGTCTTCTCTCAGCAAAGATGCCCAGGGGCTGTCTTACCTCACGTGTCTCTTTTTTTTTTATACGATGCACAAACACAAACCCTTTCAATAGTGGAGCATCTAATATCCCCGTAAAACATATCACAAAAGATGTCATCATGGCACTTTTCTAACTTCAATAGCTAGCCTTTTCAAATCTAGCATCTATTATCTCAATTGCATCTAACAAAATTTAAATTTAGCAGTATTAATCTGGGTCATACATGAGTGCTGGTACTACAGATCATATTTGATTTCAGCGGCATTTTTTTTTTTTTTTGAAACTATCAGCAGCTTATATTCACTCTATAAAATTACATTTTTCAGAAATGGAAGCTGTTTTTAATGAATAAATAAACAGGTGCAATGGAAAAGGTCTAAGTGTAACAAGGTAGAAACAATCAGTGGAACATGAACTACAATTTTCCATCTATGGGCTTAGCACCAACTCAACCGCAAATTGTCAGTAAAAAGTTTAAAAAAAAAAGAAGAGAGAACTCATATCACTGCAAAATTTTACAATGAATAAATCATTGTCCTGTCAAATTCATTTTGGTGTAGAAGCATAAAGAATCAGATAATGGACTAACAAACCTAACTAAATTACAAGATGTGGCATTGGTGTTACAACATGCACTAATATACTTAAAGAAATTACAAGATGTGGATTGGTGTTAGACCATCGTGTGTGCAACTGTCAAACTCATAGTTTGTACAAACATACAATAAAAATATATCGGGAAACCTTAAAACAAGGTTAACTACGCTAATTAATTCTTCAAAGAATAATATGCCCATGTTTGGGTATACGTTCCAAATTCTCAAAACAGCCAAGAGAATACGTACCATTGCAGAAGTAAGTCATCACATGCGAGGCTGCGGACGCAGGATCATGATGATGATGTCAATGGCCATGAACGCGACGAGCGGGCTGAGATCGAGCTTGCGCCCGAACACTGGGGGCATGACTTCACGGCAAAGGGCGAGGAAGGGGTCGCAGAGGTCCCGCAGCGCGGAGAAGGGCTGGCGGTCCCAGGGGATGTTGGGGAACCAGGAGAGCAGCACCCCAACGAGCAGCACCTCCCTGTAGACCCCCAGCCACCGCACCGCCGCCGACATCGCCGCCGCCACGGGCGGCCGCAGCGGTGCGAGGTTGATGCTGCGCAGGCCAGCCTCCAGCGTCGGGAGCGGGGATGCCAGAAGCCCGCCGAACGCCGACGCCGCCGCCTCCGCGGCCGCGCGCGGGTGCAGCGGGGACGAGCGGAGGCCCCGGGGAAGAGGGGCCGCCGGGAAGGCTAGGGTTCTGGGGTGGGCGCGGGTGGATGGGTTCGGAAGGGCGCCGAGGAGAGGGGCCCGAGGGCACGGGGAGGTCAGAAGGCCGTACATCTCGCCGCTCCTCCCCGCGTCAGGCTTCTGGAAGGTTCTACAAGGGTTTGGGGAGGCGGGAATGGGGAAGGTGCGGGGAGAAGAGGGAGAAGGACGGAAGGCAAAGCTGCCGCCGTGCAAACGGAAGTGGAGGATACGGTTTTGCGAGTTGGGAGATAGGGCCCACCTGTAAGTGGCAGACGTTTGTTGGTTATGACAAGGTTTGACCCAGGTTAGTAGTATAAATTGGGCCGGGCCGGTGCATTGGGCAACCCATGGTTTTCTTTTTCGATCCCGAAATCACTTTGTCGTGGTCCGTAGCATACAGCCCACCTCTCTACCACGGGCCACTTCCTTGTGGTGGGCTGGGGACTGACGGCTGACGAGGCCTGCCTGACCAATGTGACGGCTGCGTTCATTTGGAGGAAGGCGATCATCGTGTCTAATCATCATCATCCCTTATCCATGGTTCAGTGTGTTAAGAATTTTTTTAGTGAAATATTATAGGCTCATATCAAAGGTCATAGTGATCATATCAAAAGAAATAAGTTACTTCTACTCTCCTCTATATATACACCTTTTGTACTCGTATAAAATGATGATGAATAAATAAGAGATCAAAAAATCCACCTATATCAATGTTCATGCGTGTTGTTTTTAGATATTGAGAACGGAAACGGTTCTTCACATCTTTTCATGTTTTTTTTTGGGATTGGGCACGGAAATAGATCCCTGTGGATCCATGATATGAAGATTATTTTTAACATGTTATCGGCACGAAAATTTCTTGCCTTCTTGGCATTTCTAGCCTTCTTAACACGTTATCATATTTCTGAAGAAAATTTCACTGTGAAGGTACCTCACAAAGAGAATTGTCTTAGCAATTGCGTGCTTATTATGGTGTTAGAGACACGGAACAATTATAAATTTTAAACTACAAAGATCACTATTGAAAATATATGTGTGAAAAAGAATATGTGTCGACACTACGTCGCCTCTATAAATTGCTAAGTCTCTTTTAGAGAAAACTAGATCCAAAACAAAATCCTATATCAATAGATCTTTGTATATCAATGATTAATAATCAAGAGACCGAAAGATTCATCTATATCAATGTTTATGCGTGTCTTTGAAATATTGAGAAGGAGAACAGTTGTTTATATCTCCTCACGTCTCTTTTTTGAAAACGGACATAGAAATGGATTGCCGTGAATCCGATATGAAGAGATGCCGACATGCCACGCCCCACACGTCCAAGCTGTCCCTCCACGCTAACAAAAAGGTACTCCTCCTGTACTATACCAAAAAAAACCGCGAAATAATCCACACTACTACGACTCTATTTCTTCACGTAACAGCAAAACTTTTGGTTGGGATTACCGATCGCAATTAATCCCGAGAAGGCGACGCGAATAGAAGTCGCGTCCGATCCGATTTCCGTGCGCCGACTTTAATTTCATTTAAGCTTTGTGTGCGGACGAATTAAGCATGATTAATAAGTGGGTGTACAGTGTACCATACTACGTGATCGAGCGAGGTCCGGTGGTGCTGGTACCTACTGGCGCTTCCATTATTATCGGTGGCGTCGTGATCCGGTGGCTGCTTGTTTGTTTGTTGCTTAAATGTGGAGTATCGATCTCCTTGCACGTGTGACTTTCGTTGTACTCCCGGATGAGTGCGTTCACGGTTATATTTATATGGATATATGCTCGTTCCGTTTTTTAATTGATGTCACCGTTGATTTTTAAATTGAACTTTGACTATTTTTTTATTTAAAAAATTTGTTCGAATGTGTAAAATTTAAAGTTGTGATTCAAATAACTCTAATGATAAATCAAATTATATCAAAATATATGAATTTATCAAAAAAAAATTGAATAAAACGAGTGATCAAAGTTCAATTTAAAAGTCAACAACGAGATCCTTTAAAGAACGAAGGAGTATATGTTTTCAGAGTCGCTCGATGGAATTAGCTATCCCATATGATTAACCATTGTACATTTCCTCATGTTTTTTTTTTCAAATTTCTTATCATTCTAGTATCTTTTAATATATTTTATGGTCATCATTGAAGTTTGGAGATAAAAATATGTTATTCGTCTTTTTACCTGCCTTAGGAAAAGCATTCGAATCGAATGGGCGTCATCGCTCGCCACGGCTTCCTTAAACCGAGAAAGGCGCACGCACCATGCCTGCAGTGGATCTAACCGACGGAGGCGCGCGCCGCGGCATCCCCATCTCTCCACAACCGCACCACCGCCCACAGAGCCGGTCGCCCAAAGCAGCTGCAACATTTCTCTCCTGGCAACGGTTGGACGTCGGGACACGCCCTCCCCTCCACCGCGGCGTCGTGATCACTCACCAGTCATCGACCCGTCGATTAATTAGATGGCGCGGCGGCTTGGCTTGAGGAAGCAAGCCAAATGCCCAGAACGACGGTCCGATCGCCGTCGAGTGAGGTGCGTGATCGCTGGGTCGTAGCGTCGGCGTTGCGTGTGGGCGAAGAGTGGGCGGTGGTTAGTTGCGGTAAATCACGGCGGATTAGTTGGGCGTGTTGGCCTAGTCGATTGGCTACGCGCTACCGGTCGGCTCGTGCCGTCCCGTCGCTGCCGGGCCGTGTCCATCGGCCATCATTGACGACGGCCGCTCCTCTCTTGTGACGCGTGCTAGAGCTGCTCTGACGCTAGCTCCACTGTCAGCGTAGTTGGGTCCTGTACTCTTGTCCTCCCATTTTAAATTTTTATAGGCAGTCTAAAAAAGTCTTAAGTTTAGATTTAATTATGTTCTAGTGTCAATAACGGAAAACGGAGCGTGAGATTCCGAAACTGAGAAAAGGTACGGCGATGCACGATGCACGCGTGGCCACGAATAAATTACTGACGCGGTCACGGGTGTACAGCGCTCTGAACGGGTCCCAATTATATTCGCCTCTGCCATTTCTGCCGCAACGGTTACACGCTGCACGTGCGAAGCGTCCAGGTTACAATGCGTTGGCTGGAACGGCTAGCGGAAAAGGGGCGCGGGCTCCAACTTGGCCGCGCGCGGATTCCGTCATCGGCACCGATCGCCGTCCGTGCGCAACACAAAGAAAAGATGGAAAAGATTCGACGCCCACGAGCCACGAACGAGGATACCCCGGAGTTTGGCGTTTGGGTTTGGATGCCTTGCCTACGACGACGACGTCGCTTGCAAAAGGCACCTTGACCTTGGAAATGGAAAAAGAACAAAAGAGCCTTCGAGAATGGGAAGGGCACCGCGCGAAAACATTTTTAAATAAATGTTTCCTTTGTTTAAAATTGTTGTTTCTGCCTGGTATATTAGCGGGAGACAACAATTTAAAATTAGATCTATAGGTAAAAAAAGTCTTAGGTCCACCTGACATGTGAACCACGCCAAGATTATCCTTTATGGCAACGGACTTCAATCCGGTCGATTTTATAGTTGTGAATTTTGGATGTTTCATGGATAAACCAAAAGTTTGTATATTTCATGAGAAAGTTTAATTCTTCAAATTTGCTACTCCAATTATCACAAAAATCATAATTGCTACTATTCGTTTAAGATTTATATATTTTGGATAATTCGCACTCTGTTCAAGAACGACAAATTGTTCAAAACAAATGTAGTACACAATTCGGTAAAATGTACTCGTACTACTCCTGCTATCACTTTCTATAAATGCTAGCTGCCGCTTCAAGAGAATCATTAGGACATTTACGCCGCGGCACCCCCACAACGATTGTCCCGGACATGACAGCCATGCACGCAACTACAAATCCCAAAAGAAAAACCCATAAGAAAAAACAAATTCCTAGTACACGGAAAGGAAAACATCGTTTTCCCAACTCACTTCGAAGCGACACGCGGGGAAACCTCACGCTGCCTTCCCCAAAAGCTACCGCGAGAACATAAATCCTACAGCCCGCGATGAAAACAAATGACCGCTTCTCATAAATCTTTCTGCGATGAAAACAAAAACAGACTCTACTTCTCATGGATCCAAATTGTCTGCAGTTATTGCAGGGAGCACTGTAGCGTGGAGGTAACAGTAACTAATGAACGGAGCATTAGAGAGTAGCGGATTCGTGTAGCCACATTGAAAATTTAGGGTTGTTCAATTTTTTTTGAAAACACTGTTCATCCGAGAATTATTGTTTGTTGGAAATCAATATAGCAGCCGATCGGAGCCGTTGATTTTTATTAAACGATTAAGACCATATCCAAATAATACTGCTACAGTAGTCCTCTGCAGTTTGTACCCTGCGGGAGAAGAATTGGTTCCGCTTGTCATACATATTTCTAGAGTTACTTCATCCATCACAAATTATAAATCATTTTAACCTCCCTCAGTTTTTCAAAATTATACGAAGTTATTTTTACTTTTCGAAGCATTTTTCTCTTCTTCTAATACTTTTCATTTATAAAAATGTGATGGAGAGAGTAATTAATTTTTATTGGACATTACTATTATCCTGTACTAGTATACTACCGAATGTGATGTACTCTAAATAGTTGAATAAATTTCAGCAAGTCGCATAAGAGGAGGGCACAGAGCAGAGAAGCGATGAAAACCCCCACCTGTCCCTTCCTAGGAGTAGTTCACATCCGACCAGTTCCGAGGTCACGTCTAGGCGGGTACTGACTTCCCTCCAGTGATCGTAATCGTCGGTTCGTCCGTACGCGTTGCTGGTGTGAACAGCCGCCCGCCCGTTGTTGCTTCAAGGGTATGTTTGGAGTGCTACCAATGAAAACCTTTTCAAAATTTGGTGTGCCTATAATATTTAGTTTTCATTTGCTTCTCTACTAAATATTGGTATTGCCAATAAAATTTTGGCACAGGTCATGAATTCTAGTCGCCAACGTTGACCAAAATGCCGGCCAGAGATTCCTTCGTCCATGCATTGGTAAGAGAGAGAAAATAAAATCTTGCTAGATGGCAGCAACACAATGACTTGCACAGAGTTCAATTTTTCTTGATTAGCTAATCTAAATTGCTTTATTTTTAAAATTATGAATCTAAATTATGTTTTGTTTACACCATTAAAATCTTTACAATTTTATTGACAAAATAAGCTCTCATTTGACTATATTTTTATACGTACCTACTTGTTATAGGTATGAATGTTGTTAAGTATTGATAGGGTTGCAATCCAAACGTCAGTTTTTATTACTAAAGTTTTACGTTACCACAATTTGATAAAGATGTAAACCAAACTATATTTTTTAACATTCGATTTAGTGTCAGTTATAGTTTAATAATATTAAACCTCACGAACCAAACAGCCCCCAAAGTCAGGAGCCGCGACTTGGCATCGCGCACCGCACCGGAAGCAGGTGGGTGCCGCGCCGTCCGCGTCCCGCTTTGACTTCCTGGTCCGCCGATGGAGACAGGAGGTCGCCGCGCCGCGCCAGGACCCGCGCGGCATTCGAAATTAGCTGGGACGTAGTTCCGATGTTGCTGCAACGTCGGTCCGCGCTCATGCATTTTCAATGACAATTCTAAAATGTATTGTTACGACATGTAAGCTAAGTATATGTCTCATGTAAATTAGTACATATCTGTAAAATATTGTGGAGTGGTAATTATGGTGAGAAGTTTCTCTGATGGTAAATAGTTGACGTGTGGGATAGTAAGAGTCTGCTCACTACTAATCCATATATCAATTCTGAATCTGCGACGACATTTCCGTAATCACGGTTGGGAGATGATTGTGGTGGTTAAAGCGGGCATCGGTTGCCTCGCGAGCTGTAGCGGGGGAGGATCCTCTACAGTGAAATGGCATCTAATAACTATTAAATTTGACAAATCAATGGTTCAGATTCATCTCGATATGTATCCGCCAATGTTTCTTGTAGGAGGCCATTTGTTACAGGTCTAGTTAACACAATTTGACTACAAGAGATGTGAATCTTTTCTTTTCTGAAAGATAGTCTTGCGGGCCAGGTCATTTGATGTCAAAATCCAACGGTTCAGATCCACCTCAATCCGAATCCGTCAATGTTTTTTTTACAGAGAGACTAACCTATTTATTATAGATCCAGTTAACACTACAGAAGTTGCAAACTTTTTCTTTTCAGGAGGGCGAGGGAGCTCTGGGGATGGTGTCGCTGGTCAGGTCACCGGCTCACCGGGCAGTGCCGGAACGGATAGTACCAGCGGTTACTTTGCTTCATTAGCGTTAGTTACCGTGATTATCACGATCATTCTGAACTTGATCATTGCTGGTCTTTGTTTTTTCAAGGCATCCTTGCGGTTCAGAGCTCTGATTGGCCTAGGGTGTCCACAGAATGAAGCAATTAGTACCAGACAACCGCCAAACACCTTGTCCTTGGCGTTATGATCAGTTGTTGCTAGTAGATAAATATTCCACTCTAGTTCTTTTTAATTCAACGATGGTGGAACGGTTATTCTGAGTGAGAAATGCTATGGTAACTTCAGAAATTTAAAAAAAGTCACCATAAAAACAGTATTTCTTTCAAAATTCAAACAAGTGAAGTACTACGAGGAGATGACTTTATTAAAGTGAACGCATATCAAATCAATGCAGGATAAACTCCTTCAATTCTAGCTTGTCTAGGTGGGTGATTCCAGTCCGATTTCATAGCAATTAACAAATGTGTTATTAGAAAAAGATAAATTACATATATAATGTTATATTATACTTACTCCGTTCTTTAATTGATATCATCGTTGATTTTTAAATTCAACTATTCGTCTTATTCAAAAAAATTTAAAAACTTGCATATATTTTGATATAATTTGATTTTTTGTTAGAGTTATTTGAATCACAAGTTAAAATTTTACATATTTTTATTTTTTTTAATAAGATGAATGATCAAAATTGATTTTAGAATTCAACGGCGACATCAATTAAAGAATGAATGGAGTATGTACGATCTAGAATCATAAACTATTTTTCGTGTTCAAAAACACTACATATTGACTTTGAGAAAACTAACACATGATAGAAAAACAAAGAAACAAGTACATAAAACAGTTCCATGGTCCTTCATAGCAACCACCACGAGATAGTTCGAATGTGCGAGTAAGGTGGGGCGTCCCCTTCTCTTGCCGCTCCTACATCAAACTCTTCTCGTTGCAGCCTCCAATCGATGGAACACTATTTAATCATTGAAAAATACTACAAATACTACCTCTGTCTCATAAAAAATTTATTTGGTTAATTGTGTTTCTTTCTTCTATTTGACTAAGAATTTATATATATTTGATACATTTTAATAATATAAAATTTATATCTTTAAATTTAACATAAAAATTATTTTCATAATATGTAATTTATGTATTTATAAAATTTATTAAGTTTTAAAAAATTATTGATCAAAAAGAAAAATAAAACACAATCAAACAAATTAAAAATAGACTTTTTATGAGATCGGAGGGTAGAGTTATCGCCATCTTTGGTTTCCCTGTAAAACGAAACTTTTTCTTCATTAGCCCCAACAATAGAGCATCACATTAAAAGCATTTTGAATATAATTTCCACGTGGGCGGTCAAAATCACCTCACGGCCCGGGGCCTCGCTCTCAAAGGCTCGTCTAGCGCAGCATGGCACTCAGCCCGCCCCTCACCGGAGGCGGGGGCCCGCCTCCCTCCCTCCCCCGCCCCCACAAACAGCCGACCGACCGCCCCAGGCCGCGACCCACGCTCAAACGCACACGGGCGCACGCTGCCGGCGACTGCGAGCGAGCGAGCGAGCTGCGGGGCGAAGCCTCCTCGGAGATAGAGGGAGAGAGGGGTAGGCGAGCAAGGCGTGGCGCTGAGGTGGCGGGTGGGCGTGACCTCAGACGGTTTCGGCGGGCGCGGAGGTGAGGAGCGGAAGGGACGCGGGTCGGCCGCCGTTTGGGCGCAGATTGCTCGCTCGGCACCACGGCGACGGCGGCGGAGGCCAACGGAGGGGCTGGGGAGCCCGTGGCGTCGCCGAGGCGGCGCTGGGATCTGCCCGGCAAGGCGGACAACGACATGTAATGGCGCTGCCTTCTGCTCTTACTCGACTGTGTTAGGTGATTTGGTGTGCGGTGCTTCGGTGGTCGGGCTTCTAAGCTGGTTGGTCGATTCGGATGGCTCGGTGGGTCGATTCCGGGAAGGTATCGGTGATTTGGGTTGGTGATTTTTTGATTTGTTGGGGGCAGGTTAGGGTTCCCCGTGTGAGTGGGGGAATTGCTCTGACTTTTGAATGTTTCCGCATTGGTTCCTAGCTGAGATCCCATGTTCGTCTTAAAAATAAATTGCGAGTGAAATAGTCGGTATTCGTTTGAGAAATGGTTTCCTTGCAAGCAATGGGTCTGCGGGTGCATTCGTGGGGATCCTTAAGTAATCTGTCGGAACTCGGAATAGGGGATTGACCAACTGTTCAACGTTTGGTTCTTGTGAAATGGTCGTGGTAGCAGCTTTCTGAATGTTTCTAACGGTTCCGTTGGACACAGCAGTGCCTGGTTTTATATTTCTCGTGTCACGTCTTGCTGAGATTTAAAAACCTTCTAATAATGTGCGTTGAAAAGAATTTGTTGCTCTGCCTTAGTGGCCAAGATGTAAGGGCTGCGCACCCCCCCCCCCTCCCCCCCAACTATGGAAATCTTTTATTTCTCCCGTGAGGATTTGTATTGCAAGTTTGTCCATTTATTCTTTGGTTATTGCTAGGCTAAATTGTTACGTTGATACTGTCTTCAATATTTAACAATTAAAACACAATATGAGCTTTGTATGTCATTAAATGAAATCTGAATAGAAACTCTTTTGAAGAACTTTTGTGCATCGTTAAATGAAATCAGAATAGAAACTCTTTCAAAGAGATTGGGACCCATTGTTTGGGATTTTGATTTCAGTAATTAGTACGATAGAATGGATTTCTATGGCTTTTGGGTCAACAAACAAATGACTGCTTCAAAGAAATTCTGCAAGAATTTACTAAATTTGTAGCCGTAAAGAGACAGATTACCATGCCTTCAGAATTACGCGATAGCTAGCAACTAATAATACGTATGATCTCTATTATGTGTTACCTTTGGAAGTTCAGATGATACAACCAGTGAATTTCGTGCAATTTCTCGACATGTGAAAAAAATTGTTTGTTTCTGTTGGCACACTGGAATTCTTCTGCTTGCAATAAGGGTAGTTGTTTGCATGTCACTAATAATTTGTATGAATTGCACAGTTATTCTTCTGTTAGTTTTAGGTGATATAAATGGACCTGTATATTATATTATTGTCTGACCCAATTATTATTATGTTATTCTTTTCAGATAGTTTAGTGCAAGGAACCTCGAGGCTCCAGCTGTAGTCAATACATTTATTTATACTTCTTTTATTTCTGCAGTGCAATGGAGAAAGGAGTCGTTGATATGTCTACTGATGAAGAATCTGATTGTGTAGTTATATGTCCACCTAATGGAAATGCTGATCATGAGGAAGCAGTGAGTGGTAGCCATGATGAAGCTTCTCCGGAAAGGCAAGAGACCCCTCACACTATAGACTCAAATATGGACAACAATGTCCAGGAAGACATGCCTGTGAACCAAGATTCACCGAAGCTGATTCATCAACAAGAGTCTTCTCCCCCTGATTCACCAGCAAAGCCTGTTAGCGCTGAACAGGATTCTGGCCATACAGTTCCTGAGCCATGCCGTGTTGTTACTGATAGGAGGTCATCTGGAGAAGGAAATTGTACTCCAGTTGCTAATCCAACCAGCAGTGGGGAAAAATTTTCTGATAAAAGTAGTACCTCAACAAGAAGCATGGCAAAGAAGGTCTGTTAGTTATCTGCACACTCTTTTGCATCATATGAAGCATGCTTGATCTGCTTTTTTAGATTTTTCATACAGTGCCCTGGATAAAATTGTTTCACCAAAGCAATTGTGGAGCTTCTTGATTGATTAGCCTAGTGGTATCACTTTTATGCAAGCTTTCACATAGAATGGCATACAGGATAATTGCTTCATGTCCAATAAATTCATTATCTTGAAGTCTATTGCTTCACCATGTAAATCTTTCATGGAAGTCCGAGTTTAATTAACTACTTATTGTGAACCTACTTAAACTGTTAGTAATTGCAAGTTGCAACATACTGCTTACTAGTTGCTAAGATTATGTGATGAAATGCAAATAAACCCTTTTCTCATAGATTTTCTGCTTTCAGAGTTGGCAGATGGTGGGTTTAAGTGAATCTAGGCTATATGGTGGCATTCATATAGCATTTGATTACTATTCTAAGCAATATGATTTGTTTCTATCTCCCTGAACCAAAACAAAATTTCTTTTGTTAAACTTTTTTATCAGTTTAGTTGTTTAAGGCCTTTTCTTTGTTCACCTTGACATAGTTGTGATTCTGTGGTCCATAAGCTTCCAAAGACAACATGTGCAAATGAAATCAGGCTTGTTGACAGTTACTGTTATTTTGGATTGCAGAGTCCAACAGTCACACCCAGGAAGCCTCTCCAATCTGACAATACTTCTCACAGTCAAGATGATGACTCATATTCTGTGACTTCTTCGTATCCTTTTTTTTTGTTGCTAAATATGGTTGTTTGCATTGAACTTTTTGAGGGCCGTAATGTTTTTGTTACCAATGTTTTAGTGCTCTTTATTTGTGTATAATTGAACTGCAATTACTCTCTGATGTTTTAGCCATTTTCCTAAGCTTCTTACAGAACTGTAACGTCGGCAAGAGCTGGAAAAACAAAGAAGACAACTGTTCCTGTTGCACCTACATTTGTATGTGTTAATCGTGCTGAAAAGAGAGGAGAGGTATGTATGTTATTTAATGGAACTATCATACTTTATTAAGATGGCCACCTGATTTTATGAAGCCAGCGTGTTTATCAGAGATTTGTTGATTCTTCAGTTTTACTCAAAATTAGAAGAGAAGCGTAAGGCTTTGGAAGAGGAGCGACTCCAAGCAGAAGCCAGGAAAAAGGTATGTCTGCTATGGTTTCTGTAATGGAATTGCCTGGATGTCATTTTGTCTTTCATGTACTATGGCATCCAGTAGTACCCAGGTAAATAAAATTGGCTGTTTCTAATATATTGGAAAACCATAATTGCATTTTTAGACCAGTAGCGAAGTGAAATTTTGAGGAGCTTTGTTGAAGGTTTCTTGTCCTCCACAATTTGTTGTATGAAGTTTTGAACTTCATCGAAGATAGTTCTGTTAAAAGTCCTGCATTGTCTCTGTCATGTGAATTGACTGATTTTTTTTTTAAAAAACATCCATTTGACAATTTGTATTATCTCCATGTTGCTGGCATTGCAAAAATTATAAAGCATAAAATGAGCTTCTATAAAAAAACAAGTATATGGTGGTCTCTACATCTTATTCCAATAAAAAATAACATAAATTTCCCACAGCATTGACTTGTCTCTGTAGTCTGTATTGATACTATCCACTGCCAGGTTATGTACCTTTTCCTTGTCCTTTCCTCTTGTAGATGTGATTGTCAGTTTTTTTATCTATATTTCTGCAGTTAAGTAAAAGGCTGGGATATCTGCTAGTTAATTTTCCCACCTGCAAATCAGTCTGCTTATGATATTCACATTGATCTTTATGGGTTAACTATTGATAATTTTTTTTATGTTTGTCATTTGCTTTTAAAGGAAGAGGAAGAAGAAGCTCTTCGACAACTGAGGAAGAACTTGGTTGTCCGAGCAAAACCAATGCCAAGCTTCTACCAAGAGGGACCCCCGCCAAAGGTTGAACTTAAGAAGGTATTGCATTTAGTGTTATCTTGTTTTGTCATTGTAAGAGTAAATTGCACTTGCGGTCCTTAAAATTCTCATGAAAGGTTATCTAGGTCCATAAACTTTGAAAACACAGGTTGGTGATGACCTTGTTAGATGAGTCACCCTGCTCCAAAATGCCCACAGAAATTCCTCTGATTTTGACTTGTCTGATAAATCTTTACTCTGGAATGGCTCATTGACAATCAGAGGGAGGGGGATCTTAAACTAGTTGGAAACCTATGCTTCAAACAAACTGATTCCTCTATTTTCCTGGTGTGTATAGCATAGTTGTTCCTAGTTGTTGTACCTGTGAGCGATTGGATAATCCAGCTTCTGACTTTCTGTTGCTGTGTTCTGAGTTTATCGCTGTCCAAACTTTCCCCATTTGATTGTCATAAGACAAATGATTGCCCCTTTTTGATGAATTAACCAAGAGAGCTGTATAATTTTTCTCACTGAACTAACTGGTCGTGTCCCTATATCAATAGAGGTGTTGATCAGATATTATTGTATCATACTTCTAATTGCATTATGTCTTAAATTTCAAGCATTTTAATTAGGTCATCTTACTGTTAGCACTGTTTGCACCTTGTTGGTGAGACAAGTGTGTACTCCCTCTATTCCCTTTTAATTGTCGTTCTAGGATTCAAATTTTGTTCCCGAATAATTGTCACTTTCCAATACATCTCTTTCTTCCTTTACGTCTCTATATCTCTCTACATTTCCTGCACAACATACCATTTTCTCTTGTCCTTAATTCTTGTGCTCAAAGCTAGAGTGGCAATTAAAGTGAACAGAGGGAGTAGTAGTTTAAGCCTTCACATTTTGCTGTTTGTTAAGCAGGTGCCTCCAACTCGGGCCAAGTCACCAAAATTGACACGAAGAAAGAGCTGCAGTGACACCCCTCATACACAAGATGGAGGAAATGGCAGTGCAGTATGTTGCCGGTTGCATCGTCACAGCATTGGGAACTTCAAAGATGGTAACATCAAGGCACAATGTTCCCCGAAGAGCTCTCCGAAGACTGGCTCAGCTACAAAATCCAGGACAACCAAAGCCAGAGAAGACCTGAAGGCTGTCGTGAAGAATGTGGGAAAGCCGAGCGCTGCGAATGTCGCTGTACAAATCTAACTCATGAGTCTTTCCGATTCTGATGCCATTTTTCATTTTAATTTATACATCGCAAAGAGATGACCTCATGCTCCAAGACGACAGTGTGTTTGTTTGCCGCATTATTGTTGCATTCTCCTTGTACGAACCTTGCTACCAAGACCATGGGCTGCTCTGTGTTGTAAATTTATTGTGGTTTTGTAAGCGTAACCGAGTGGGTTCTGTCAAGAACCAAGCCAGTAGTTGATAAGCTGCTGGAGTGGCATTGTTGTTGATGTACGGCGGCGTTCGCAGGTCCTATGTATTTTATCTGAGCATTAATTTATTGTGGGCAAAGGAACTGTGCTTGTTGCAAAATAAGTTCATCTTTCGGGTATCCATATGGATCTTAAACTGGGCTCTAAATTGATTAAATAATTAGTAACATAAAAATGACATTTACTGATGTTTTGATGCTACGTATTGGCTTTTCTTTAAAACTAATTAAGAATTTCCTCCCGAGATTTATCAATGGTTTGTTTGTCAAATTGGTGTAACACTTTTCTGACAACGTTTTCCAAGTTCTATATAAAAACAGAAGTCCGTCACAAACCCAAGAATTACATATATTGAAGATCTTTGACTTACGTGCGCAAGCTTTGTGCTGTGAATGTGTTGTTGCCACCAGCAAGTAAGGTTGTTTTAGAGTTGGGCACCAAAATTAAGTATAGATGAAAAATTAAGTATAGATGAAAAAGTAGAGAGTGCATAGAAAATGAGAACTTTGAAATGCAGAAATTTCAAAGGAATCAGTATGAAAAATGCAGGAAACGAGAAAATTCAAGGTTCCAAATGCGGCAGAGAGATCGTGGAGTAGAGAAATAATGGCTGCGTTGTATTGGAAGTAAAAATGACTTATTTTGTGAGACAAATTTTTAGTTTTAGAATGGCGCTCGCTGTGGGGCGGAGGCAGGATTGATGGACTGCACAAGGTCAGATGATCTCAATACAATTATTGATGGCCGACGAGCTTAAGCTGATTTGTACGATTTGGTTGGCAATGTCTGCCCTCGTGCAGTTTTCTGCAAGCTGCCGCACTTTCCCTGTTATTTTTTTCTATAACGGGATCTGATCAAGGAAGCAATGCGACAGGCTTGATTCAAGCCGCTTGAAACGGCACGCCTGCGGCAGGACCTACATTTGCATCAGAGTTTTAGTGTACGGAGCTATGGACGAAACCAAAAGGAGGTTGAAACTTGGGACCGTATCAGACGAAGCTTCAACTGTAAACTACAGCCCACGGTCCGTCTATAACTCACAAAGGATTATATCCCGTCAAAAACGTTCTGACCCAGGGGTCAGATCCACACGAGCATCCAAGCCCGACCAACGAAAAGCTGAAGCTACACAATAACAAAATTCAACCCACCAACGGCTAGAAGCCAACGCTTTGGCCCGACCTCCGGGGGTCGGACATCGCCTTAACAACCGGCCACTGACGACCGCGACAATTTTTGACAACGTACAACAGTAGGTAAAGTAAACTTGCCGGGAGGTAAAGCATTATAGAAGTTGGTAAAGCAGCCAGACGATCGGCAAAGTAAGATGAAAAAGTGTCATTTGTTCCTCGCGACTGAACAAAGGACGTATCAAAGCCACCGGCCAACTGCACCGGCGCCAGTGGGCGCCAGGCGACCAACTCAGGCGACGACTAAGGCCCCACCTGGCGGAGGGCCAGCAGGTTTCGTAGCCGCCAAGTTGTTGCCACCGGTCCGACCCCTATAAAAGGGGTACCGTGCGGCATTACACGGGCAAGTTAAGTCAAGTCGAGTGAAGTTAGCCACCGAGTTGTAACCATATACACCCACGCGTGCTAGGGTTTTTGGATCGAGCCAAGACCATTCCGCACTGTTCTCGTGTTATTGAGTTCATACGATTTGATCTCTTTCTCGCCCCTAGACGTAGGGTATTATGCCTCTCGGCGGCCTGAATCAAGTTAACCTTTAAGTCTCTTTCACAGACTAGACCATTCGAATACATAGAGCGAGGAATACTCCCTCCGATTACGTAAATTTTATTGTGTCGGTGGCCAGAACATTGACAGTTGGCGCGCCAGGTAGGGAGGTTTTTCGTTGTTTGTTTTCGCTTCGCTTTTCGATGGCTTCAGTTTTCGCTTTGGTGGGGGCAGTCTTCTGTCTCTCGCTTGTTTTTTGGGGGTTTTGCGGTTCCTATCGCTCGTGATGGTCGATCGTGGAGCATCCCCACCTTCGCTGTTGGCCAGGCCTTCCGTTTTAGAAGCCTAGATTTTGTCGCCGACAACGGCGGCGAGCTTCACCTTCAAACCCCGCCCAAGCGGAGTTCACCTCGGCGTCGTTCGCCTCGCCGTCGTTCACCTCGTTTTTTGCCTCATGATGTGTTAGGTCATGACTCGTGCCGTGAGTGCTTCACGCTCTTGCCTAATAAGGCCGTGGAGGTCGATACCCCTGACAAGGCTCTTGACAATAATTCTTCTCCGCACCGTCACGCTCTTTCTGTTGTCGAAGACGCTCTCTGACGCAAAATCGCAGCCGGGGGCGATGGTCAGGGCAAAGGTGCCGATGCGACGAGCGATGGCGCCTGAGCCCGGGCTAAGTCCACTTATCAGCAAATAATGGACAGCGACACGTCAGCCTTCGACATGCCGTACGAGAATCTGGCGGCGGCGGCTTATGTCCTCTACGAGTCCGCCACGCCAAACAACCCCATGCTCAAAGAAACCTACGATCGTCTGCGCGTCTACCTCGACGGCGCGCTTCAGCAACGTGACCCCTCGTTTCGTCAACACTCCGAAGCACACAGCTCCCACCGACCGAGCGCTGATCGTCGAAGTTCGGCCCGCAACAATCACCGCGGTCGGACCAAGGCGCGCGATTCCTACCCTCCGGCTGGCAACGTTCGCCAGTGCCTCGAGGAGCACCGTGACGTTCGTCACATGATCGATGCGCGGAAGCAAGCCAGGAGCAATCACTACGCCGAGTCCAGGCGGAAGCGGTCTCCCGACCACCGTCGCCGTCGACGCAGCTACGATCATGTCCGGAGCCTCAGCCCTGATGAGGTCGGGCCCCGAGCGTTCGCGTCCCACATCCGGAGAGCACCTTTTCCTCAGAGGTTCCGCGCTCGAGGATTATCGTCCGATACACTAGTGAGACCAACCCTGCCCACTGGCTCGAGGATTATCGTCTTGCATGCAGAGCAGATGCCACCGACGACCTATTCGCCATCCAGTACCTGCAACTCTTCTTGTCCGATTTGGCCAGAGGGTGGCTCGAGCATCTTTCGAGGGACAGCATCCACGACTGGTTCGACTTTCGTCACGCCTTCGTCGGCAACTTCCAGAGAACCTACACCCGCCCGGGTAACTCCTTGGATCTGAAGAATTGAAAGCAGAACCCCGGCGAATCGTTTTGTGACTACATCCAGCGCTTTTCGCGCAAGCGAAACGAGCTGCCGAAAGTAAGCGACGCCGACATGATCAACGCCTTCACCTGCGGCACGACATCCAAGGCGCTCGTTCACAAGCTAGGGTGTAAAAACACTCGAACAGCATGCGCCCTTCTTGACATCGCCACCACCTTCGCCATCGAGGAGGAGGCTGTCCAAGCCAACTTCGATCGGTATCGAACCAAGGGCAAGGAGAAGTCCAATGCCGATCACAAGAACGACAACTGTTCCGACCGACGCTCCGACTGTAAAGGCAGTCGAGACGGGGGCGGCTCGAGCAGCAAGAAGCAGAAGAACCGCCGACACGATGAGGAGTTCGTGGGCGTCACCGAGCGGCCGTCTCGAACCCAAGCGAAGAAGTCGATCAACCACAACAACCACTTTGAAAAGATGCTCGACAAGATCTGCACCAACCACGCGACCCCCGTTAAGCACACCTTGTGGGATTGCCATCTCATGCGACCCTTCTACAGAGGCCACTTTCAACCCGATTCCCGTCAGCCTCAAAATCCCGACCCTCCTGCGAAGGAAGCTGAGGGTAACGTCGACGATGCCTTTTCCGAGCCAGAGGACTGCCTGATAATCTTCGGCGGGCCGGTGGCTTACGAGTCACGGCGCCATTAGAAGCAGACATGGCGGGAGGTCAATCTCACCGACCCCGCTGTGCCCGCTTACCTCAAGTGGTCGGAGGTCCCGATCACCTTCGACAGATCCGATCACCCCGACTACGTGTCTCAGCCGGGACGCCTGCCCCTGGTGCTCGATCCGATAATCGGCACCACGCGTCTGACCAAGATCTTTATGGACGAGGGCAGCATCCTCAACATCCTCTACATCGACACCTTCAATGCCATGAAGCTCTAGAAGTCTGACCTCCGTCCGTGTAACGTTCCATTCCATGGCGTCATCCCCGAGGGTAGGGTGGTGTCCCTGGGTCAGATCACGTTGCCGGTCACTTTCGGGGACCGCAACAACTTCAGGACGGAGAAGCTCACCTTCGAAGTGGTCGACTTCTCCGGCGTCTACCACGCCATCCTCGGCCGACCCGCCTACGCCAAGTTCATGATCGTCCTGAACTACGTCTACCTCAAGCTCAAGATGCCGAGACCCAAAGGCGTCATCACCGTGACGTCTCGCTTCAAGCACGCTCTCGCATGCGAGCAGAAAAGCTACGAGCTGGCCGTCGCCCTTGCAGGGTCGGCTCAACTAGAAGAGATCCGCAAGTCCTAGGTGCTGACTGCGAACCTTGACT
>BCLF01000030.1:1946660-1970933 GCA_001602275.1 Zoysia japonica | reverse complement strand
CACTTTCGGGGACCGCAACAACTTCAGGACGGAGAAGCTCACCTTCGAAGTGGTCGACTTCTCCGGCGTCTACCACGCCATCCTCGGCCGACCCGCCTACGCCAAGTTCATGATCGTCCTGAACTACGTCTACCTCAAGCTCAAGATGCCGAGACCCAAAGGCGTCATCACCGTGACGTCTCGCTTCAAGCACGCTCTCGCATGCGAGCAGAAAAGCTACGAGCTGGCCGTCGCCCTTGCAGGGTCGGCTCAACTAGAAGAGATCCGCAAGTCCTAGGTGCTGACTGCGAACCTTGACTCTAAGCCTTCAACCCCTACGTCCTTCAAGCCGACCGACGATTCCAAGGAGATCCTTCTCGACAGCACCGACCCAACCAAAAAGGCCAGGATCGAGACAGCGCTTTCCAGCGAATAGGAAAGCGCGCTCGTCGACTTCCTCGTTCGAAACCGAAATGTCTTCGCCTGGACACCGTTTGATATGCCAGGCATCTCGAAGGAGGTCGTCGAGCACTCTCTGAACATCATTCCTGGCTTCCGACCGTTGAAGCAACGACTCTGACGCTTCGACGATGAGAGGTGCCGTGCCATTAGGGAGGAGATCGCCAAGCTGCTTGATGTTAAGTTCATCAAAAAGGTCTAACACCCAGAGTGCCTGGCCAACCCTGTAATGGTTAAAAAGAAGAATGGGAAATAGAGGATGTGCGTTGACTACACGAGTATCAACAAAGCATGCCCAAAGGATCCGTTTCCTTTGCCGCGCATAGATCAAGTGGTCGATTCTACCGTCGGCTGCGAAACCCTTAGCTTCCTTAATGCGTGCTCCGGGTATCATCAGATATCCATGCGCGGCTCTAACCAATCGGCTACATCATTCATTACGCCATTCGGCTCGTTCTGCTATGTCACTATGCCCTTCGGCCTCAAGAATGCCGACGTCACGTATCAACATTGCATGCGGAAGTGTTTTCATGACCAGCTGGGTCGGAACCTGGGGGTTTACATCGACGACATCGTTATCAAGACTCGGCAAGCGGCTGGCCTCATTGAAGACCTAGAGGAAACCTTCGCCAACCTCCGGAAGTTCCGCATCAAGCTCAACCCCGAGAAATGTGTCTTTGGCGTCCCCACCGGCAAGCTCCTCGGGTTCGTCATCTTAGAGCGCGGTATCGAAGCCAATCCCGAGAAGATCGCCGTCATTCGCAACCTCGAGCCCATCAACAACGTCAAAAGTGTCCAGAAGCTCATTGGGTGCCTGGCGGCCCTCAGCCGTTTCATTTCTCGACTGGGTGAGAAGGTCATACCTTTTTAACGACTCCTTCGAAAGTTTGACTGTTTCACCTGGACCGCCGAGGCCCAGAAAGCCTTTGAGCAACTGAAGATTATGCTGTCTTCCTCGCCGGTCTTAACCTCGCCAACTCCTAGTGAGCCGCTGCTCCTCTGCATTTCCGTAACCACTAAGGTCGTCAGCACTGTCCTCGTCGTTGAGAGACCGAAAGAGGGTCGGACCTTGAAGGTCCAGCGGCCCATCTACTTCATCAGCGAGGTGCTCGTCGATGCCCAGATCCGGTATACCAAGTGGAGAAGCTACTTTACGATTTGATCTCTTTCTCGCCCCTGGACATAGGGTATTACGTCTCTTGGCAGCCCGAACCAGGTTAACTTTTGAGTCTCTTTCACAAATTAGGTCATTCGAATACGAAGAGTGTATAAATACTCTCTCCGATTACGTAAATTTTACTGTGCCCGTGGCCAAAACACGGACAAGACCAAAAAGGAACTCTCCAAGTAATATTCAGAATCAAGTTTTTCTTCTTAAAAAAGCAATATTCAGATTGCATCCCCAAGTGACTACCACAGATTCGCAGCAATTTCCACTCTTTGAAATTTATTCTAATTTCCGTTACGTACCAGTTAGAAGAAGAAAAATAAAAAGTACTGATGAGTCCTATAGCACTCCCTCTAGATTTTTACTCCTCTTCTAATTTATGAACGACAATCCTAAAATACAAGTTCTACATGGTACTTACTACAAAAAACATCTATCCCCAAACCCTGTCTGACCATACAGCCTGATGAAAATTTCAACCGCATGTGTAGAGAGAGGTGTAGATGGTGGCAGTTTTAAACATATTATTGGGTCGGTGGGTATGGATTTTAGAGCGTCAGACGAAAGAGGAAGGCGCAATTAGCCATAACTGGTCAAAGACAGCAGCCACTATCAGAAAGGCTAATGAGCTTGCCACTGTCATGATACTTTCCTGCATGCTTTTGTTGTCCAGTCTCTCTCCAGTTAGGGTGTGTTTGGCTGAGCTGTGAGCTGTGAAAAAACTGCTGTGAGCTGTGAAAAGTAGCTGTAGATTATTAGCTGTGAGAAAAGTAAAAGCCGTTTGGTATAAAGCAGCTGTGAGATTGTGAAATTATAAGATAATGTATGTATATATATAATAATAATTATAATTTTATAATTATAATATAATTATAGTTATATTACATAATTTTTAACTTTTGTAATATATAATTATAAATATTTATATAAGTATAATTATATAATACAATTATATATAACTATAATTATGTACTATATATAATTATAATTATATTATATAATTACAAGTATGTAATATATAATTATAATTATATTACATAATTAGATTTATGTAATATAATTACAATTATATATAATTATAATTATATTGTATAATTACAATTATGTAATATAATTATAATATACTTATAATTATATAATTATAATATATATAAATCGACGCCTATAGCCGGGAAAGGAAGTCCACACCTGTTTTTGATTTTGAACTAAGAGAAAGTTGCTTTTTAAAACAATTTTTATAAAAATTTATTTTTTAGTTGAGCTTTTAACTTTTGCAAAAGTCAAAAACTAAAAGCAGCTCAACCAAAAAAGACCCTTACCCTATCCGGTTTGACATTATTTTTCAGTTGCCACGCGTACGTGCAGCCGGTAAATTTGAAACCTCTTTGCTTCTAATTTCACGCGGCTCCTTCTAGTCACAAAGCAAGTTCACGCACCCTTGCATCCGTTCTAGAAGTTATGATCGGTCAAGTTGTGGCAGAGGTTCTTGTTTTCTCAGGAAAATGAAAACCAATGGATAAAGCAGAATTATGCTTCCAAACATGATCCATATATGTTCAAGAGGACCGGTGTTCCAATTACTATCTGCTCTCTATTCTCAAATTGTTGTTGCAGTTGACCTTTTAAGTCATTTTTGATTATTCATCTTTTATTAAAAAAGTTAGCTCAAATACCTAAAAATATAAGTCAAGTTTCAAAATTAATGATAAAGCAAATTATAATACTATGTATATTTATTGCAATTTTTTAAATAAGATGCATAGCTAAAGATGATGTTAGACGTTAATAGCGATCAATTTAGAAACAAAATTAATGATAAAGCAAATTATAGTACTATATATATTTATTGCAATTTTTTAAATAAGATGCATAGCTAAAGATGATGTTAGACTTTAATAGCGACATCAATTTAGAAACAAAATTAATGATAAAGCAAATTCTAGTACTATGTATATTTATTCTAATTTTTTAAATAAAACAAATAGTCAAAGATGATGTTTAACATTAATAGCGACATCAATTTAGAAAAACAAAAGGAGTAATTTCCAAGCATGATCGTTGACAAATAACCATGTTTTCCTCTTTTCAGTTTTGACACCGACGGAAGTTCAGAAAAAAGGGCACTTGCACGGGTGCACCGGGCCATTTCCGTGTTGCTTCACAGGCGGACTTACGGCTAACTGAAAAGGACAGTCAGTCGCGCGCACTCTGTTCTGTCGTCTATGCTTCATATCCGGCAACAATAATCTTCAGCCCTCTGCGACAAACTAAACTTTCCCAGCTAGTCGTCATATTCCAAGGCAAAACGTCTCTCCAATCTCTCCACTCAAGAGCACTCCGCTACTACCAATCACAGATGCAGACATTGCTCGTCGATCGACAGCTCGTGTACAAATGCAGCTGGAAAGAATGTGGCCAGCTCGTTAGCTGATCATAAAACAAGTACTAGCAGGAGTATCGGCTTATCGGCTTAACTGCACTTCTGCAGAGGTGAGCTCGGTCAGCTAGCTGTATACTAGCGTCCATCATGAGGTCGTCCCTGGCAGCAGCCGCCATTGTTCTCCTCCTCTTCCTCCTCGAGTCCGCAGTGGTGGCGGCGCGGCCACTGGCGCCGAGTAAGCTAGGAGGTTTGGCGGCAGGGCGGCGCGGTCGTCTGAGACTCAGACGACGACCGAGAGCTCGGCCCAGCCGTCCGGCTGCACCAACGGTAGCGGCCCTGGCATCTCCTGCCACACTCCGTCCGGGCACTGATATAATATGGCATCTGGAGAGACTTGCTAGATTATTACTATCGTTGTGTTCACTGTGTCTGTAAGACTGTAAATACAGAGCACTGAAAAAGTGGGATTAAGGTGACAAAGTGTTGTAAGGATTATTTGCTTGAGCGTAGCGCTATGCGTGGAGATGCACGATCCGCAAGATCACCTCATAGGTTGCGGTGCAGTTTGGGCCCTGTGAATGCAAAAATTTCACAACAATTATACGTGAATTTTACGTCAATCAGTTTAATTTTATAAGTAGAAACATATAATGTAAGAAAAAATTCAATGTGAAAGGTTTTTGCACAATCCGCAAGAAAAAATTCATATCTTGAGATACGCAAGACTACAATCCTGATCGATCTAACGGTGACGATCTTTCGCGAAGAGATAGGGCGAAAATGCAGTAGCAGTTGCTCACGATCGTATCAGTGAAGGGCCCACACGTCATCGGGAGAAAGACGCTTAAACATGGCCCCCCAGTCGTTTACCTGGCCCCACAACTACCCCCGTGCGAACTTCCAGTCTTCCACTCCACCCCTCCATTTTTCCCGATCGCGTCACCACTCGCCCCCTCGCCGCCGACGATGAGCGCGACGCAGCTCTGCGACGCCCTGGCAGCCGCCGGGTTCGACGGCGCCGGCCCGCTCGATCCGGAGAGCCTCGAGTGGGCGTTTCTCCAGGGGGATGACTCCCGCCGGATGCTGGCCTGGGTCTGCGCCCGCCTCCGCCCCGCCAACGTCCTCTCCGCCACCGACCTCGCGCTGTACGCCCCTGAGTCACCCCCGCCCCCCTCGAGAGTCGAGAATCAGTGATCCACTGATCGTTTCTGAATGCCGGTGTGGAATGGACTCGTGACGCAATTAGGGTGATCTGGCGGCTGATTCCTGATTTGTATGTGATCATGCGGCCATGCGGGTTCCAGGTTGATTGGGGGTTGGATTTTTTTTTTGGTGGGGTTTTGAGTTTGATTGGAACGGGATTAGAAGGTCAGGAGTGGTTTTTGGGTTGTGCGATGTTGTAGCCTTGGAGATGTTTTCTCCGTGAACATGTTCTACGTGGTTTGGTCGTGAAACTTATAGAATAGAAGGGCTTGCATGAGAGTTGAGAAAGCACACACTTGCTTTGAGAACTGTGAGAAATTAAAAGAGGAAGGTTATGGCAGGTTACCGTTTGTGATTAAGCTTAAATGGTTTTCGAAGAATTTGGTGACAGGGATTGATCTGAAAAACCTTGTCATTAACTGATACTGAAGATATGAAGTGGTGAAGAAAAAAACACCTTCTGCTGCTGAATTGCCCATGTTGGGTTTCTAATACCTATTAGGCTCATATCAGTGCAACTATTGCATGAACTGCAGGTATGAGGAGCTTGAAATGGAAGGGAAGTTATTGGAGGTATGGAGATTTTAATTTTATATGTTCAGCTATTCATCAGTATGGCACTTGGATTGTGACTTAGTATATGTGAGGAGCAGTGATATTAATCAACGTTTATGCATTGCTTTCTTTTAGCTTAAATTATGAGCTCTATCCAGTGACAGGTCTAGGCTCCTAATGTTGGCGCCATTTTCAGGGGGAGGATTTGGATTCTGCCTTTGATAGTATTTCAGCTTTCTCAGATACTGGGGTTAACAAGGAACATACAATTTTCTCGGAAGAAAGTCTCGAAGACATCCGGTATACCATGTCTCATTTAGTATGCGAACTGATGAGCTAGCACTTTGTACCCACCTTTTGGCCTTCGTTTACATCCCCATCCCTTATGAAAATAGATGATACACCTTTTCCTGTATGAACTTTTTGTACTCCGGGTTTAATGGTTTATCCTTTCTAGAGTTTTGGCTGCTTGAGGCTTTGAGCATGTCGTAGACACTATAGTTTTTTTCCATATTATGTGGGAAATTGTTCATAAATCGATGGTCACTTTTATCTCTAACCTTGTGAGCCCGACCTGGCTTGGTTATCAAAATGTTTAGCGAGATTTGCATAGTGTAGAGTCTCCATGTTAAAGCACATACTTATTCTGTAACAGTGTTGTTATTTTTCCGTTTACAAAGAATTTTCTTTTTCTTCTAGAAACTCAAAGGATGCACTTAGAGCTGAAGTTGGTTATTTGGAAAAGCAGCTTGCTTCTGTGGAATGGAAACTTGATTTACTTACTGCTCAAGCTACAACAATCACCCAGGGAAAGAAGTTCCGTTCATCTGCTCAATCTAGAGCTAGTGGACAAGTTACTAGTTTAGATGAGAAACTTGCTACAAGAAGTTTAGAGGTAATTTTTCTTTCATTTGTTGAGCTCCAAAATCAGTAAACCATAGTATCATACTCCCTCCGTCTCAATTTATAAGTCATTTTGGATTCGGGCACGGGAATTAAGGAAAGTGAAAAAGGTAAAATGTGCTGAAAATGAGAAGGAGAGAGAGAAGTATTGGAAAAAGAGAAAGTATATTGGGAAGTGAGAATGACTTATAATTTAGGAAAATTTGAGAGCTCTAGAATGAATTATAATTTGGGACGGAGGGAGTACTTCAATTATCTTTTCTCTAATTCCATAGATATCTGGAATAGGCATTTTTATATCAGACAATACTCATAATATCTTAGCCTGTCTTCTTTAACCTACCGAATGATCAGTAAAAGTGTGTCAACCTTTGGACCATCTAAAGCTAGACTACTGAAGCATGTGCAAAACTCTGTGGGATGAAGACTGACTGTTATAATCTACTTAAAAATTTCTGTCTTGATAGATTTGACAAAAAGCAAAGGTTATGGTTGGTATACAGTTCTGTTTCTTTCAATGTTGTACTATGCTGCTTATTTCTAAGACCTTTTCTTCTCATTTCATTTTGATACTTCACAAATTTTTTTCCACTCTGATAGATTGGTTATTCTTAAAAACTTTCTTTCAGATGAATGCAGTTCTGGGAAAACTTGCTGCTACCACCCAGGAGTTGTCTTACTACCACTCAGAAGCCGGTATGCCTCTCGCCGTCTATATGGAAAATGCAATTGATTTCATCATTTCATTCACATGCATTATCGCCTGATACCTCATTCTACACTTGTATGTGCATCAAAACGTGATCATGTGATTCATATACCTTTAGCTCACAACTTATCTTATGTATGTTTTATAATCTGTCATTTGAGCACATTGCATTCTGTTCCTTGCAGATATTGGGGTCTACCTCTCTTACTGTGATTTCCAGTCTTATGTGAGCAGTAATGTGGCTTGTACTAAGGAGCAAAACAAATGGTTCTCTAAGAAGTTTGAGAAGGTGCTTTGGTTCATTATCTTGTTATTCCTATATTATGTGCATTTGTTTTTTTAAAAAAATGAATGTTTGGTTACAAAATTCTATGTCCATACACTTACGATGGATATAGAGCCTTTTGTTCTTTGAACCTTATAGTCATGGTGTTTACATTTAAGTATTTAGACACTCTGTAGCTCGCTATCTATCCTAATTTCATTGAATGACTTTGTATTGTAACATTTTCAATGTTTTGCTATGTAAATAAGGCTGCACGCTTGGCCTATATTAAGCTATGCTTTATTGCTGGATCTGAGAATATGATGTGCTACAGCCATGTTATTCTAGTAATGGAGATTTATCTACAGGACACTGGGTTCAAAAATCTTTATCTGTGAACAGCCAAGGATTTCCGATTTGATGTGGAGATTTGAAATATCATATGTTGCCATTCTGTCATGATTGCCCAAGTAGTCCTATATTATGTGAATAAAAAATAAATAAAAACCTTTATCCTATAAGTAAAATAAAATATTGAGGCTAAAAGCTAAATTTACAGTTAATTTAGAGTAATTGTTTTCTGACCTGGTTGCTGAACAAGTTTTTCTTTGGGTATAGTAGGGACCACTCCAGCTTGTTGTCAAAGAACACATGCCAAGGGGTGAGACTTTGCTACTATTTCATACCACTCTTCACAGTCATATTTTTTTGTTCTAAAGGAGCATTAAAGTGTTATTGACGTTTATGTTCTATTTTCATTTTAACGTTACCTTATGAGATTCTGGATGTTTGATTTTTCATGCTTTTCATTTGTGAATATTTTATTCCTACCACACTTCGTAGATGATCATATCATGTATTTTCTGTATCTTAATTATTATGTAGATTTGATTTGTCTTCAACACAAGGTCATGCCTTCGTATACATGAGTTTTACAAACCTTGTTAAAGTTGAATTAAAACAGTAGCATTTTGTCCTTTTTCCGCAGGTGATTCCATGAACTCTCACCAATTTGATGTTGAACTGCACCGAATTAGTTCTATGTGAGTATTTATTGTCTGTCAATTTCAGTGTTTTAATTCTCTTTGGATTACTACTTCGTATTACTGCAATGTCTTTCTTTTTGGAAATCTTATTTATTTTTGCTATCTGAAAAGTTTCATAGTAAAACTTTATCATCCATTACATTTCCTAAAATCCAGTTTTTCAAGAAAACATTGATAGAATTGATACATATCTAACCTGCTTCATCTCTTGTTGGAACAAGCTGTATCCTTTTTTTTCCCTGAACTCAGCTTATTCGTTTGTTCATCTTCAAATCAACATCAACCTTGTAGTGTTGACAAAATCTGTACTTGCTACTGGAACTGGAATGCCCACCTACTTCTGACCTCCCCAAGACAATCATTCATCCCTATTGCCTCATCTGGACAAGTGTGATCTATTGATATGTAAAGCTATTGTGTTTTGACTTCGTTACCATCAGAGTGAAAAGAATTACTCTATTTCCTCTTGAGGTGGATTGCTGTACTGATGCTGCTCATGTTTTGACAGATTTGCTAAAAGTAAGAAACAGTACATAAAAGCACAAGTAGAACATGCTAAAGAAGATGCTATCCTATCAAAGCTGAAAACTCAACTGGCATCCCAACAGTCGTATATTCATCAGGATAGCCATTCTCTAAGGTAAACCCGAGTTGAACAAACTGCTACTGAAAGAGGGATTGTAGCAGAGTAGCAGGGTGTATTCTTATTGTTTAATCCTTAACTTTTTAATAAATAATTGTTAAATACCTTGAGGCCACTATGATTATTTATTGCTTTGAATTTTATATTCAAGTGAAATTAAATAAACAGCTGGCAGTCAGGTGATTACCTGATCCTAGCAGGATCTTAATCTTGGTTTGTTTATTGCATTGTTGTACTGCAATGAAGTATAGAAACATCTGCTTTCTTGGATTTCATTTTTTAATCTTACACTCTAATTTCATTGTTTCCGTATGTCTGATTTCGTGTCTCTCTAATTTCGTCTTCAGGAGGAGAAGTTCTGAACTTTCTGAAGAACTTAAAGATCTTTCCCTGTATGTGCAGAAATACCTATCTGAGGTAATCGTTTGTTTCAATAATTTTGTCCATAGATAGATAATGAGCGCCCTAAGATTCTCTCTGGGCTCCATGGATGATTTCGTGCTTTAGTTGCATTTTGCTTGAATGCTGGCCTTATGTATGTAAGGTGTCATGTGCTTATTTATACAGTGTTACAGTCTACCAGCCATACTTCCGAAATATTACGGACGCATACATATTTCAGCTAAGTCCATAGAATGAACAATTAAACAATGAAGCTAAAGATTTCCCTGGAAAATGAAACAAAAGGTGACATGCTTCATTAGATGATTGTTACTCCATCCGTTCACTTTTATAGGTCGTTTTAGCTCTGGGCACGGGAATTAAGGAAAAGTGAAAAAGTATGGTACGCAGAAAATGAAGAGAAAAGAGATAGAGATAGAGATTTATTGAGAAGAGAGAAATGTGTATTGGGAAGTGAGAATGACATATATTGAGGAACAAATTTTGAACATATTTGTGAATGGAGGGAGTAGTAAGGAAGGTGTGGCTTGTCATTGACTCCAATACCTGATAGGAGTTGAGATGCCCAATTTTTTGGTGAGATGATAACTATTTTGGTGGAGTTGACCCTCACGATCCGACTACAAACGAACAGGTCATTTGCGCATTAGCAATCGCAGAATCGACTCCGAATGGTTATCGATCTCACCGGTGCAGCAAGATCAATCTGAACACGAGGTTCAATTCCTAGAAGCAATTAAAGAACAAGCAAGAACAAGATGCGGTAAACTGAAATCTATTAAATGTGGGGTTCTCAAAAGTTGTCTAACAAGTGATCGTTGGACACAACTGAAGATTAGAAAGTTTGCATAAAAGCTAAACTATAAGAAAAGAAAACTAAAGTGATCCTGGTAGCGATTGTGACCTTTAAATAGGGGGGTGGATCACCAGGAGGTGTTGGGGTCGTCCTCAAACCCTAGAACGTGCTCCTAATGGACTCAACTTGATACACGGGCCAAAGACCCAAGTTGGGGTGACACAACACCTTCTGTATTAAAATGGCGATTGGTGTTGACTTCGATATGGTATGGAGGTGAGGCGGAATCCATTCGAAAGTAGACGTGATTAGCTTTCCAGAAAGTACTTGCGCGTCCAAATCGTAGTTTGTACGAAGTCGTGGCGTCCATCAAAAGTTGGTGCTCTTCTGCAGTCCGAATTCATCCCACGTGAAAATTGCAATTAAAGTCCTTATTAGAAGATATGATGTCCATATCAGTACATGATTTTGGAGTACGGCCGTATGGCTGTCAATCCTGTATGGGTCACTGTTTACCATTTCTTACTGCAATAAGCTAATTCCTGATGCCCTTCTAATATATATGTATTTATCTGGAAAGTTCCATATTATTTTCTGAAGGTAGAAATGCCATTCTTTATCTTGCACTATTAATATTCCATATGTTTTGCCAAATTTCAGACTGTTACAGGCCTGTGTGAGGACCTTGCTCAACTTGAAAGAGCAAATATTGTGCAAGGTATGATCTTCTCAATGACACAGTAAATATACCAAGACAATAGCATGGCATGTTCCTAATTATGTCCTTCTAGGGGATCACAACTTGAAACTCATGCGCCAGGAATGCTACATAAGCCACCAGAAAATGGTAAATTATAGAGTTGTCTTGGAGCAATAATCTCTTTTACCAAACATGTGGTCATGTAGGCATTCTTTTTTTCGTGCAGTTCATCAATAATTTGGTCAATCAGCTTGCTGCTCACCAGTTTCTGAATATAGCATGCCTACTTGAAAAACGTACAAAAATATCAAGTGCCTATTCATTGCTGAAAGCCATGGAATTGGAATTGCAGAGCTACTTATCTGCTGTTGATAGCCGCCTGGTTTGCTATCTGATTTTTCCCATTAAATTCAAAATGTTGAATAACTACTTGTAATATGACACTTCTGTTCTTTATAAAAGAGAATATCTATTGCATGAATATATAGGGCCGGTACCATTTGATTGATCAAGCTGCATCCGAAATGTTTGAAGAAGGATCTGTTGATGACCGTGATTCTTTTCTCCATGCTGTGAGGGATATCCTTAGCAGTTATTCAAGTAAGCAGGATTCACTTGCAATTTATATTGTCATTACCTTGCAGAAGTTGGAACTGTTCAATAATTATTTTCATCTTGAGTAGGTTCTCAGGCAATGACACCAACATATGTTTCATCGTATGGTATGATCGAGCAGATATCAAAGCTGCAAGATGAGCTCCACAATCTTCAGCATGAACTTGAAAACGTTCTTCCATGTGATCGAGGAAGATGCGTTGATGAAATGTAAGCTCTTGCACTTTAATGCTCTAGCAACTTCTCCCTTTTAGTTTTGTTCTGTGCACTGGATATCTAATTCTCCCAAAAAGTCCATTATCAAGAGGTTGAGTGTATTCGGATCAACTTGACACAAACCCCAGTTGATATGATAAAGTGTTATACCTTTTATCCAACAATTACATATTTTTTTGCCTCATTTGGCAGATGCAGAATGATCCAAACCCTCGAGCAAATTCTCTGTGTGCCCCTACCAGACGAGCAACCAAAACTAACATCATGGGTACAAATGTTCTTATCCATATCTTCACTTGATCCTCTGTTTTGTGTTTTGTCAGAAGCCACTTCACGATGTTTTACTGCAGCCATTGATGCAATCGCTTGAAGAATTGGAAATTATCGGCCAACAGGTCTCAGCTTCTGTTAATGAAGTGACAATGGCTCGAGATGAGAAAGCTGAGGTACCTCTGAATTTGTTTCTTCCGTAGCTTATTGCAATATTCTGCACCTTGGTTCAGAAGAGCGTATGCTTCTTCCAGATTGTTCTGTTTATATACAAATGCTCTTCTGCAGATGTTACAGCAGCCATCACGCTATGCGCAGCAGGCAAGACGGGTATTCGTCGATTTCTTCTGCCACCCAGGACGACTTGAGAATCAAGTCCAAGAGCTGACTTCCCGGATTAGAGATCTGCCGCGGTGATCTTGTCTCTGATGTGCCAAGAAGTCGAGTCCAAGCTTTTCATCCGACCTTTTAGGACAGCACAAATTCTAGTTCCTCATCTGTTTCAGGCAGGGATGGACGACCTTTTTAAGTGCAGTCGCCAGCAACTGTATATCCTCATCGGTCTGAAGCCGTCCTCTTTTCGCTAGTACATCATCTGTACAAATACATGACGCACAAGTCTATAGAGGGGGAGAAAAAAAAAACACGACACTGTATATGCTCGGCCTTATAACTGCTTAATTGACTTTGCGATCATTTTTCCTTGCTATCTGGAAACATTTAAGGAAGTTGGACTTGAGTAAGTTTTTTGTAGAGTAGTACAAACTTGAGCACATTTTCAAAGTACATTCCCAGATTTCTGCAATAGCATGTCAAATTTCTCTACTCCTATAAAATTCTCATCTGCTAAATCTTGTCTTTCTGTCAACTCTCGACATGAACTGTTCGATCTTTATCCCACGGCTGCGAATGGATCTCTGTCTCTCTCAGGTCCGCTCCGACACATGGGCCCCCCTAGCCCCGCCCCTAACCTCGCCCTCGCGCCGCGCACCTTCTGCCCTCGCATGCGTTGCTAGCCTCGCTCCAGCGGCTCTGCCCCGACACCCCCCACCCCCTTGCCCTTTGCTAGAGGAGCGAGGAATAGTGCAAACTTGGGGCTCATGTGAGTTACGAGCATGCTCTTCGACAATCAAGCTTGATGTGGAGGTGTCATGGCACTCGTCGACTTGATCTATGTAGGACTTCTTGAAATCGTCAAAGCTCCCTTGAAGTCCGTCATGATCAACTATAACTTTCATTGCCTCGTCAAAATGTAATGTTTTGGGCTCCTCCCTATAGTCTTCAAGAGTAAGAGATCATGCATTTTTCTCCCTTTTTGAGTAAGAGCATCCTCTTGATAAGCTCTTCATTGGTTATCTTGAGCATACCTTTAAATAAATTAATTTTTTCTACAAGATCATGCAATCAAAGAAAAACATCAAATAGATCTTCATCATGATTTGTATGAAAGCAAGAATAAAACTAAAAGTAACTCAAGATAATTGGCATTCTCATCATTGATAGAACAAAGAGCACCCTTAGTGGAGGAGATAGACAAGTCACTAGTGAAACTCCTTGATTCTACCGGTTTTGTGGCATATAAGTAGCTTAGCAAATGACAAATGATTTTTCCATGAGCCACTACCGGACCCCAATGTAGAATGTGTCTCCATTACTCTCGATCACTTCTCAAAAGCGGTTAAACTCTAATTTGAGCACTTTGCTCTGATATCATTTGTACGGATCAAGTGACCGAGAAGATGAGTTGAATCGGGCACTCACTAATTCTAACTTTTCTACCACACACTACCAACAAGAGAGCTAGCACTCAATAGCTAGCAAACTAGTGAAATGATAACACTTAGAGAACAACCTAATAAGCTAGAGTTTATCTACGAAGAACACAAGAACTAGGCTAAGGATAAATAAGAACAACCACCTAGTGTAGAGAGGTAAACCAAGTACGGGGCTAGAAGCTAGCTAGACAAAGGATAGCAAAGGTAAACTAGCTAGACGCTAAGCAAGGTACATTATGATATCAAAGCGATCAAACAATACACACTAGCATGAGAGCCACCATGAGTAAACTAGGAGCAACCTATCAATACTACTTGCATGAATAAAAGAGCGGAAGGTAAACAACAAGTAGTAAAGAGAGAAGAGAGGCTCAAGATTTTTTTTCCCGAGGTCTCAGAAGGATAGCACCTTTCTCTACTCCTTGTTGGACCACTCCCGTTGGAGTACCAGTCCATCCCGCCGTTCCTGAAATAGTGCTCTCTAGGGCACGCTTCACTCTCAGAGTGAAGTCACAAGCAATCCCGGCTGTAGCAAACAATGTCCACTCGCAAGAGCAAGCGTCCAAGGCTCGGGCACTCACTCTTAGTATCCCTTTCAAGCAGAGGACCCGAAACCGCTCACAAACTTATGACATTTTTCACAAATACCACTTAAGCTCAATCACCAACTCCTAACCGGTTTTTGCTGCCATAGACTAAGAGTAACAAGCCTTATCACTCCTCTCTAGCCTCGCAAGATCTAGAAATGCGTGGATGCTCTACTTACTCTCCCTTTAGCACTAAAAATCTTTCACTCTTCCATTTGTGCTCTCCTTGGTGGCTCTTGGCTCTTACAAGATGTTTTCTCAATTCTTCTGGCCATTGGACATCTTCTCTTGGGCTAGCACATGGCTATATATAGGTTACCAGCTCCATAATAGCTGTTTATAGCCGTTAACAAAGAGTTGTCTGCTTTTTCTAGTCATCGGACTGTCCGGTGACTCTGACCACCGAATTGTCCGGTGATAACCTCCGACTTGAGCTCCAAGAATATTCTCTCTGGATTTCATCTTCTTCTAGTCACCGGACTATCCGGTGACCTCATTGGACTATCCGGTGATCAACTCCTTTGATGATCTAGTTGCTTGCAATATTCTCTGAAACCTGCAGCCTTCATAGTCACCAGACTGTCCGGTGTCCATTTCTTCAATCAAAAACTCTTCTCTAGAATCCCACATCCTCCATAGTCACTAGACTGTTCGATGACTATTTTATCCACTGAAACAACCGATTTCGCTTTCTCTGGAAATGTTGAAACCTATAGTCATAGGACTGTCCGGTGATATCACAGGACTGTCCAATAACCTATTTCAAAGCTGAAACTTGAATTCTCCACTTCTATCTTGTTTCCAACTTCTTTCACTTGCTTCCTCATCTTATGCTTTGTCACTTCAGTGCCATTGGAGACTCGTAGAGCATCCAAATACCCTAACACTCATGTGACCAAAAAGAAATGACTCAACCTCTCTTAATAGTACCGGTTTCTCTTATGGACTCAAAGCCTACTCTAAGCCACACTTAGCTCTAAGTCATCCTTAGCCTTGATCCATCTTCAACCACGATGCTCCATCAAGAGTCCAATCATCATATGAGTTGTCGACCATCCTCGAGTAAGTCAACTCGTGATTCTTGAGATAAGCATATGTTGATCCTACATCCAACAAGTTAGTTCATGGTTCTCACTCAATCACTAAAACATTCATACCTTTGAAGTTTTCAATACTTTAAAGGTTATGAAGCTTACACAGAAGTATGGAAAATCTAACATATTCTTGATGATGACTTACAACCTTAACTGAGATGAGATAATAAGTAGCTCAAGCCTGGACAAACACCACAGGATCGCCCTGATCTCATTGTACGAGTCTTTAGAGCAAAGGTGGAGGACCTCAAGATACAACTTTTTAAAAGACACATGCTTGGTAAGGTAGCTGCTTATACTTACGTGGTTGAGTTTCAAAAAAGAGGCTACCTCATGCACATTTTCTCTTAATCATGGAAGGGAGGTATAAGCTAACATGTCTAGAGAAGTATGACTATATCATATCGGCCGAGTTGCCAGATAAAGATAAACACCCCTATATATATAGAATGGTGGTCAAACACACGATGCATGGCCCGTGTGGAGCATTGAAGCCAAAAAATGTGTGCATGATGAATGGTACATGCAAAAACCATTATCCACGATCGTTTAATGCAAAAACCCTTCAGGGAAAGAATTCATGTCCTGTTTATAGGAGGAGAGATAATGGATGTACAACTCAGGTACGAGGCCAGCAATTGGACAACAAATGGGTTGTTCCGTACAATCCATACCTATTGGGAAGATATAACTGTCACATCAATGTTGAGGCTTGCTCGAGCAAAAAAGCCATGAAATACCTCTTTAAATACATATATAAGGGTCATGATTGTGTATCAGTTTCTATTGATGAGGTAGATAATGATGAAAATATTGGTAAGATAAAGCAATATAGAGATTCAAGGTGAGTTACTCCTCTGGAGGCACTATGGAGGATCTATAGTTTTGATCTCAGTGAGACATTTCCATCTGTCAGGCAACTACAACTTCATCTCCCAAATCTACATGTGGTGTCGTATGAAGCAGAAGCCAATCTAAATGATGTCGTTGTAGAGCATGGAGCTAATAAGACGATGTTAAATGAATATTTTGAGGCGAATAAAAAATATAAATGGGCTAGGAGAATCCTTTTTTTAGAGATTTTCCTGAATATTTTGTTTGGATGCCAGGTAAATACTGGAAAAAAGGACTAAACATCAGATACACTTTGGAAGGATTGTGTCTGCTCACCCGTCTGAAGGAGAAATCACGGGGGCCACCTCCTTTGATGACTTAAAATGCGTTGATGGCGTTATTTTGCCTATATTTCGTGAGGCTGCCAAAAAGATGGGTCTCATCAAATCTGATAATACTATTGATGAGTGCCTTAATGAGGCTGAAGTTTTTCATATGCCATCTTCACTTCGAAAGTTGTTTGTCATTATATTGATCTTCTGTGAGCCTCACGATGTGCGTGGTTTATGGGATAGACACTTAGAAGCAATGACAGAGTACTACCGACTATCCCATATATGTGCTCACACTATGGAGCAGATAGCTCTATTAGATATAAAGAATCTGTTCCATTCAGTGGGGAAGGACATATCATCTTATCCTCTTCCAAAAATCGATGAGTCATTCGATGCAACAATAAGTGAGGCTAGAGAGATAATCGAGGAGTCCACAATCCAGGTGGACCAAGAACATATTTGTTTGGCATCTTCACTCAATCGAGAAGAGATGCATGCATACAATGAGATACTTGAAGCGATCGATGCTGGAGATGGAGGTGTGTTCTTTGTAGATGGGCCAGGAGGCACGAGAAAGACTTATTTATATAAAGCATTATTTGCTAAGCTACATAAAAATAGCAATTGCAACAGCGACATGCAGAGTTGCTGCCTCCATCCTACCTGGAGGTAGGACTGCACACTCAAGATTTAAAATTCCATTAAATATTGAAGAAGGTGGCATTTGTAGCTTCACTAGCAAAGTGGTATCGTTAAGCTTCTAAGGACAACATCTCTCATCATATGGGATGAAGTATCCATGACAAAAAGACAAGGCAATTGAGGCTCCTGATAATAGCATGAGGGACATCATATGCCGATATGACGTGCCATTTGGTGGAAAGACAATTGCCTTTGGTGGAGATTTTAGACAAGTGCTTCTAGTTATCCGTAAGGGATCAAGGGCACAGATAACAAATGCAACATGACGACAGTCATACCTTTGGGATAGCATGCGACAACTGCAGCTTGTTCAAAATATGAGGGATCAAAGTGATTGATGGTTTGCAGATTATCTTTTGCACGTTGGTGACGGAAGTGAAGATACTAAAGACGAAGACTGCATAAGGCTTTCACATGAGATTTGTATACCACATACTAGTGACGATTCTGACATTGATGTTCTTATAGAAAGTGTTTTTTCCATGCTAGATGAAAACCTCTTGGATCCTAATTACATAACATCTCGAGCAATTTTGTCAACTCAAAATGAATATGTTGAAAAGATAAATATGAGGATAATTGAACGATTTTTTGGAGAGGAGATGGTATATTATAGTTTTGATCATGCGATTGATGATTCACATAATTACGATCCAGCAGAATTTTTGAACTCTTTAACACCCAATGGGCTGCCTCCACATATCCTGAAGTTGAAGATTAATTGTCCTATAATATTGTTACGAAACATTGACCCCCCAATGGCCTGTGCAATTGAACGAGAGTAGTGGTCCGGGGTTTCATGAGGAATGCAATTGATGCCGAGATTGTTTTGAGTCAGCACGCTCGTAATAGGGTGTTTCTTCCCCGAATCTCTTGTTGCCCATCAGATGATGAGATGTTTCCATTTTGGTTCAAGAGGAAGCAAATTCCAATTAGAATTAGCTTTGCTATGACCATAAATAAAGCTCAAGGGCAAACTATTCCAAATGTTGGAGTGTACCTCCCAGAACCAGTGTTTTCACACGGTCAGCTTTATGTTTCTCTTTCTAAAGCTACATCAAGGAATAATAACAAGATTCTTGCTATTCCAGATAAGATGTACGTATTGGGACATTTACAAAGAACATAGTCCATAGAGAAGTTCTCACTGCATGAATTGAGATGGAGGTAATTTGATTTTGTTGGTACTAAAAGGTTCTTATTTTGACATTTGAATATTATTAACTTAATAAATATAAACAATTTTGTGTAGGATTTATAATGACCCATGATACTTTCTTCGTGACTACGAGGCACTATGAGAAGATGCACTCTTGATGAAGAAAAAGTCCTACTTATGAAAATGTTTTGAATTGAATTGAATTGAATAACGATGGATATGCCTTATATTTTGATGTGGTAGTTCTTTTGTGGACATGAAATAATGCATGTTGTAGTTCCTCCTTCCCCATCCTTTCCATTGAAGCCTTGCTAAGAGGAGTGTTCCCATCCTTCCCATCGAAGCCTTGCCATGACAGCCTGACAGGAGGCATCGAGCGCAAAGACAAAAGCAGGAGTAGTTTCACTTCCTTTGCTTTTGCGTGTACTCCACCACTCTGTAGTTGTTTTAGCGATTTACTACGGTACTCTTATGTTGTGTTACTGTTATCGAATCTCTCTACTGTTTTAAAAATAACAATTAGCGATGTTGATGTGCCTGCCAATTAGAAATTTTAGCCGTTTCATCTAAAACCAATGGATGGGAATGGATCTCCGTCACCACTCATATTTGCGCCGACAGATGAGGCCCGCCCCAGACCAACCCCTTGCGTCTCCTTCCTCGCCTCTGCTCTCCCCCAGCGGCAGCTGCTGGAGGCAAACTGGCCATCGGGCCCGTGGAGGACAACTGCGTGGAGACGGAGCGGGCTGACAGCAAGAACCAAGGAATTGGAATTGCGATATCAAGGATGGAGCTGCCGAATGAAAGTGCAATGCTTGCCGAATCAAGGTAGGGAGCTTGTTCTTTTTGCCGGCGGCGGGTCGGCACGAAAGAACCGGTCGACCTCTCGAGGGGCTTTGCATCGACCTCCAGGTGGCCCTACATGCCGTGTGGCAGCGGTTCTGCTCTACCTCGATCCGCTAGAAATCCACTACCAGTGCCCCCATGAGAATCGTGCCTTCCTTGATGCCTGACTGCGTCTGGGCAGCCAAGCTCCCTCCCAACTACCTCTTCCCACCCGTCCTTGCCAATGGAATTCACTTCTCCCTTTGGCCAACAAGGAGAGTTACGCGTAGCAGTGAAAATGGGACTGTAAATTTTTCATTTTGGTTTCGAAACTAATTTTTTTCGACTGTTTATTTGATCAAAATTTAGATGAGACGAGAACAAAAATATGATCAGATTTGTTGGGACGGGAACAGAAATGAGATAAGCATTTTTCTGACCGTTTTCGAATTTAATCTTTTTTGTCGGTAATTTTCTGTATTTTCTCGTTTTATTACATCTGGAATAGAACTAAAACTCGAGATAAAAAGATTTTTTCAGTCAAACTCAATCTAAACATGTCTATCTAAAATTCTCAACTTTAATCCCATCGGTTAGATGAACAACATTCCATATAGTCATAGTTAGATTCAAAAGTGATCACAATTTTGTTTCTCATTGCACTGTAATTTACTGTTTAAGTCATTTATATTATTGTTTAAGACTATATTTAATAGGTAAGACTTGTTTAAATCTATTTATTTAATGTTATTATCTTTCTGATTTAAATTATCATTTTTCATCTGTTACTGATATTTTTTCGTTCCGATATATCCGTTTTCGTATTCTAACTATCTTAGATCATGTGTTTTCGTATTCTGACTATCTGGATCCTGTATTTCGATACCGACTTTTTCGTTTTCATTTCTGTACCACTAATTAAATATGAAAACAAAAATAGGATGAGCATTTTCTCGATCAATTCCATTCGTTTTCATCCCCAGTTACGCAGGCCTCTGCTCAGTCACTCCTTTTTTTATGTTGGCAGAATGGTTTGTTATTGAGCCAATCAAGTTGAATCGTGAAATCAATTATTCATGCCTGTTGTCGTTGGATATAACTTCAAATAGAATACACTGAAATTATTAGTAAGTATAGGCATTGGATTATGAATAATTTTATTGATGTTGTATTGATTTGTTTGGTCCGTGGGAAAGCACAGGCGTCTAGTCCAATACAAATATACAACCCCTGGAGCAAATTGCTGCTCCATTTTAACCGACACAGCCATAGGCCAGGTGCACGGGTCCACGGACGGCACCGGATCAGCTGGTGTACATTACAACCGATTTACGCAAAGACGCGGCCCCATACTCCAGTCTGTACCAACAGCACCGCCCTCACCACGGCTCAGCTTTCGCGGCAGTACACGCCCACGCAGATCCGGTCGGAACTTCGCCGGCGCTGCCGTTTATCCGTCGTCCGCCAGCCCTGGGACGCTTCTCCTCGTCGCCCCAACATCTCGCGGATCCGCTCTCGCCTCAGTATGGTAACGCACTTACTCTTGGCCTCCGTGGACCGGCATTTGCGCTCTTCTTGGACTAGCAGAATCGTTGTGCTTTTAGCTTCTGTGACATCGTGCGAGATGTGCTCCAGTATTGCTTGTTCGTAGCTGTGCTCTTTAGAGCGCGCCATGTTGATTCCGTAGTGAGCTTTGGTGTAGCATAGGTGCTTGGATTCGGCTGTCGGTGACTCAATGGGCTCAATGCAATCGCGTTAATCAAAAAAGGAAAAGAAAGAAGCAACAGCCAAATGCATTATTCACTGTCCAGTTAAGAATACTGCTCAATAGGTTATCATTTAATTGAATCCCCAATGTAGTATGCTGCTAATTAGAGCAAGACGAATCTACAATGTGGGAGGATAAATATGTATAAACGAAATTCGAGCAATTGAATTGGTAAAGTTTTGTCATACCACATATAATTTGATTTCTGTAGATATCAGTGCTTTGAGCTTTAGGTTTCAACTTTTGATTGTTTCTCACTGCAATGCAGTAGCATGAAGATCTAAGCTGTAAAAGAAGCTGAACTTTTATCTTTGAGGATACATTATGTTTATGCTATGGCTTACCTTAACGATCTTTTTAGGATCGAGAAGCTAAGAAAGAAGCGTTCAGGAAGTACCTTGAATCCTGTGGTGTGCTCGATACGCTCACGAAAGGTATGCATTTCATCCCTCGTGTATGTTAGAAAACCACCAATTGTGTGACTGGCTAGTTATCTCCATTTCTCATCTTTCAGTTCTTGTTGCACTGTATGAGGAGAACGACAAGCCTTCTTCTGCAGTCGAGTAAGTTCACTTGGCTTCTGTCATGTGTATGAATTGAACCCATTTAGAGGATGGATGGCTCATGATTGTGATTTTTTTTTATTCATAAAAAGGAAATTTGGGTTTGATGGAACCTTTTTTTCTTACTGATTTATTCCAAAAATGATATAAGCCGAGCCCTCTTGGATAGTTGCATGCTATAAATAACATTCTTGTATACCCCAGATTTGTACAGCAGAAGTTGGGTGGGCCATCGATTTCTGACTATGAGAAGCTCAAGGCTGAGAAGTTGGATTTGCAGTTGAAGTACAATGAGCTTTTAGATACTCACAAGGAAACATGCAGACAGGTAAACCATGTTCCTGTGTTGACAAAACATGATATCCTACTTTATCTTTTTACTTGCAATTCTAAGTTCCCAACACCATGATTGAGTGTTACAATTTCTTTTTGCATCTTCTTAAACAAGTTTCCATATCCACATGAACCTCATTTATGATTAACAGATTAAGCAGTATTACTAGTTACTAAAAGGTGGTGCTCATTTGAATCCATTTGCACAATTTCAGAGTCATGCATTTCAACAATCTGGTCTTGGTGCTATCTGAGAATTACTTAGTAACATAAGAGTATGTCATTACTTAGTAACATATATCATATATTCATATGCGCTTTTCTTGAAGTTTAATATTGGATGACTTCAGGAATCAGGACCAAAAATCACATTATGGTATTCATCCAGAGTTTCTGTTTATGATTCAATTATTTTATTTTGAAGTTCCAAGTGAAGTTTCTAAAACTCTGTTGAAAATGAAACTGTCATTTGACCTGCTTCTCCATCAATCCTCTTTTCCGCAGCTGGAGGAAATGAAGAACATGAACTATGGTGCACCATGGAACTGAAACATGCGCTGACGTTTGTAAATTTAATGTACCATGAAGCTGTTATTCTCACACATTTGTATGAATTACGCTGAGTTGTATAAATTTGAAACACCTCTTGCTAAAATCCTTACTAAATTGTTTGCATATACATCTGTATTTGTGTGGATGCCTTTGGATCATATGAGAACGCCCTATCAACTGAGTTATTTGGATTTCTTATAATCCATATATATTTCAGTTTTGGATTTTTCTTGCGGCGCATTAGGACAGATACAGCCTACTAAAAGAAATCCTCGCTGATATTTCTTAAGCAGAGGCAGAATATTTTACTGGAAATTGAATGAAGCACTTAAATTTGCATTTTGCAATCATCTGGTGGATATAATGTACACGGTATCGACCTGCACCCATTCAATTTGAGGGCACCTTTGGAACGCAGAATTTTTGTAGGAATTGTGCAAAAATTTCACAGAAAAAACGTAAAAATAGAAAAAAAATTCTTCAATCCAAAAAGAGGCCTGAGCGTGTTTCAAATTTTGGTCCTCTCTACCATGAGTGTATTGAATTGAGAACAATTATTTTAAAACAAGAATGGAAATAATGGTTCTCGAAGCAAATCAGGTAATATTGTGCGGATTTACGCATTCATACGGTACGAAAAAAACTGATAGTTCTTTTCTGGACGATGAAAGTGGCCGTGCTTTATGATTCCCGCTGGGTAATCGGACGGTCGATTCTGAATCTTCTCTAGGAGGCATGGAGCCACCAGAGAAGTACATTTTGCAGTTCGGACCCCCCACAGAGTCAAAAACTCATCTGCCCGGACCGTTCCTCGCAATGACAACGCCCCTCCCCGCCACCGCCACCCGCCTCGCCGCCCTCTGGGCCTTCGTCGCACTCGCCGCCGATGAGACCTTGGATTTCTCCCACGTCAAGGGTAAGCAAATGCACCCACAAAGCGCCTCGTCTGTTCTCCTCAACTGTAACGTCCCGAATTTTTTCCATTAATAAAATAGCGATTTTTTAAATTCTATTTCAATTAAATTGTCTGTTTCAATATTTCATTTCGTTCAAAAATCATTCGTTCCGAATTTTTTTCCGTTCAATTAGAAATCCGTTTATTTAAATTGATCCGGTGCCGAAATAATTTAGTCCGCGTAAATTTTTTTTACGTTTGTGCTAAAATTATTTTTCAGAATTTCTCTAATCAATTTTTGGATCTCTAAATATATTTCCTAATTAATTTCTTCAGCCTTCTTAATTGTTTCACGTTTTTTTAATTAATTCTCAGATTAATTCCTAACCCCTATTTTTCACCCACCTTTTTCTTTCTTCCACCGCAAACCGAAATTTCAGGCAATCGCCGCTCTCCGTTTTCTGCGCCGCCGCCCTCCGTTTTTCCGCGCGCCCTGCTCCACTCAGTTTTCGCGCCGCTTCGTCCGCCGGTCGTCTGCGCAG